>RCUC01071871.1:0-16782 GCA_003697995.1 Taxidea taxus jeffersonii
AGAGAGAGAGAGAGGCTGTCAGTTAGAAGTGGTTAGAGAAAAGGACACATGCATTGGAGTGTACATTAATCTATTGTCCTCTGAATAATTTTATACAATTTGGAAAGGGGTAATAGGGAGGATTATACATTATTTTTATGTGATTTTGTAAATATCAAATTGCAGTCATCAGTGAAAGAGACAAGCATGACTAGGGAAACAAAATGAGGTATGTTATGTTCAGCACAGTAATAGGGCTCCTAACACCAAAGCAAAAACAAGTCATTAGTTTCAACCATTGAATGGAAGTGGTCTAATCAGAGCAGCAGGATAAGTATCCCATTTTATTATGGCTTGGTTACGTGTTTTGCAAGACTCTCCGTCTCTCCATTAAAATTATTTTCTACGGCAACACTGTGAGGGTTCAGAACCCAGGAGCATAACGATTATTTTTGTTTATACCATGCTGCTCTGCTGGGAGAGTAAATAGTATTTTGAATTCTGTTTGTTCCTTTTATCCTTTTCCTTCTCTTCACCTCTGAAAAGATCAAAATTACAGAGAAATATTTGTTGGAGAACAATCTTAAAAGAACCTTAGGTTGGATCAAAATAATGCTGGCCACAGTGAAGACAGGCACATTACCGTTACCTCTATAATCAGTTGGGGTTGTTTTGTTTTTCTTTTCCCCCCTTTTTCCTTTTTTTTGTTTTCATTCGAGGTAAAGCTGGCAGCAAAGGAAGGTTTCAGATGGACGAAATACAGACATTACGCTTGTGTTAATTCACACGGGGACCAGGCAGCCTCCCACAATACCTGTGACATTTGGCCTGATCTGATAGAAACCTCTTTATTCCTTTCTGTGTGGCCTGGGATTTGAATCTGGAGGTCTTTGATCCTTTGCCTCTCCTCTGGCTGGCTGCTGGGTGGGGTGGCCCTCCTCATTCATTCTCCAAGAAGGCCTATTACCATCAGAAGCAAACCGCATCCTTGCTTGGATAGCCATTCCACTTGATAATTATTGGTGATACTGGCCTCTGCCCACTCAGACCTTATTCATAAGCCTCAAGCATTAAAACAACAAACAAACAAAAAACTAACATCCCACTTTTGTGGGGAAGAGAACACCCCCCCCATGTTAAACATGGAGGCTTACTACAGAACACCCAACAGTGGCATCCCTTCCTTCTCACTGTGCCAACAAATCCTCACAAGTTATTTATTTCCCATTTTAGACGTTGGACAGTGACTCAGTGTGCCCTGGAAATATATCGCTGTAGTAATTTTCTGGTGTGGCTCAGCTTAATGTTAGAGAAATGGGTAGTTACAAATCCAGACAGTACGAAGATGGAGCTAAATATTCTTCTAAAAATAGGATGTTTGGTTAACGTTTCAGTCGTCCACAGCATTCCTGTAGCCACACACAGTGCCGGACTAAGGAGTGGAATAAATGTCCTCATGTTTGGTAAGGTCTTCCTCCAGAGAGTAACTGTGAATGTTAGGGATTCAGGATGCATTGGCTTGAACTCTTGAGTCTCGTTCTATGGCCTGATGGTGTCTTTCACTCAAGGGATTAGCAACCAGGAGGAAATACCGTGATTCTGGGTGGTGCATGGCATAAAACAGACTATAACAGGTTTGTTAACTCAGCAAAAGGACCACACAGTCTTCTGAACCTTGCATTTGTTGAAAAGATCCTTTCCTAGGTGGTTATGCCCTGGTGTGGGGTGCAGAGAAGGAAAGGAACAGGAAGAAAGGGAGTAGTATAGATTTTGAAATCAGACAGAACTAGGCTCAAAATTTGTCTCTGCCTTAATGTCTGTGTGATATGTTAAATGAGTTACTCAGTGTCTCTAAGCCTCAACTTTCTTGTTTGCAAAATGGTATCGTAGCATCTACCTATTGGATTGTGTTACAGAGTAAATGAGAAAATACATGTAAGGAACCCAGTTGGATACATACTATGTACTCACTATTAAAGCGGTCACTTTCATTATTATAAGCTTAATTATTCCCAGTTAGTGAGGTGCTTAGTACCTTCCAGAGCAGCTCATCCCATCTTCAAATAGATCTATTCTACTTTAATTAAGCTGAAAATGATTTCCCATTATTTTTAAAACCCTGGTCCTACTTTTAAGGTCTGGGTCTTTTTCTGATACTAGAGGAAGGAAGGGAGGGACGGAGGGAGGGAGGGTGGGAGGAGAGAAGGAAGGGCTTACCTATCTACATGGCTTTCTTTTGCTTTGTTTAAGGCAGTTCTCACAAACGGCTGTTGTCAGTCCTTAAAGAATTTTTTATTAATACGGTTTTTAGGACTATACGTATTCATTCTTGTAAGAAATATGTGTCTCACAATCAGATGTCATCCTTGAGGTGTGGATTTACCAGTGGAGTGAAGTGTTACTTTCTTTCTAGGTGATAGGTGCCCAATAAGAACTGTTCTGGAGGAACCTGGGTCCTTATCTTTAATATTAGTTTTGCCATATGCTCCTCTGTAACCAAGGGTAGCTTCAGAGAAACCTGCTGAGCCCTTCTTTCCTTGCTCATAGAAAAATACTTGTAAAGGAATAGTACATTTAGAAGAAATTAGTTGTATGCTTACTTTACACTGAAAAGATTATATAGTTCACTGGCACTGAATGCCAAATGTTATTCCTTGAACAACAAGAAAAGAAGAGGGGCAAGAGGGAGGAATTCTCCCCCAAATTAAAAAATAATAATAATAATTACATTTAAAAAATGAATGTAGTTCTGAACAGTATTTAAGGAACAAAAGTGTTTCTAATTATTAGGTCAAGGAGTATTGAACTTATCTTTATATCTTATGTCTTTGCCCATATTTCCTGAAACTTGGGTTTCAGTTTTACTAAATTTACACAAAGAAGTAGCGCTAAGTCATTTCTAATATTTCTTTGGATTTTGACATTGTATATGTTTCCTCACCTGTAAAGTAAAGACCTTTTTTTTTTTTTTAATCAGAGGGTTGTTTGTCAAGAAGGAATGCATTGTTGGTAGGATAAGGTGTTTTGCTAGGGAAATATGCTATTAGAGGTTCAGTCATTCGCCCTAGTAGCCTAGTATCATTCTGCCCTTCATATTCTTTGGGATTCACCCAGGGGACTGGCCAAGAATGGCCATGAGAACCAGAATACCTTAGACAGAGCTAGACCCAAAATTCTGCATATTGAGGCAGTTCTGGTCTCCAGTGAATGAATGATCATGAGCCCCACATGGTGTCCATTGGAGGAGCAGGAGTGCTGCTAATCTATAAAATCATTTTTTGCATACAAAGTGCTATAAACTCATTAGATCCTCCCTGCAAATTTGTGAGTCCTTTAAGCAGGCTTGTTATTGCCTCACCTGAAGCCCATAGAAATAAGGTTGTTCATCATGGTGAGCATTCCCAGGAGGGTTCCCATGGTAACCTGGTATGTTGTGGTGCTTGACCTCAAAACCACTGGTATCTTGTTGCCTTTTGGTATAGAAAGCCCCTTGAGTTCCTCAGAACCGGAGCATTACAAGATCTGAAATGTTGCTTGAAATTCATCTCATCTGATGCCCCCATTTGGCAGGAGAAGGCCAAAACATTTCAGAGCTGGGAACAAAACACAAGTTCCGTTTACATCCTGTTCTGCTGAGGGCTGGATGCATAAATGCAGGGGATCATCAGGGAGCTATAAAAGCCCGCATAATCTTTGGAATCGTGACCTTGGTGCAGATCTCATTGCCAATTCCTGGGCATTTTGGTCTAGCTAGGTCTTGTCCTGTCCCTGAGGCTCCCTGTGAGTAACACAGGCTAAGCACGGTGTGGGCATTAAGTGAGATAACATGTCAGTGCCTGGCCTCATATTTGGCCTGTGATAGATGCTGAACTAATACATACTTCCTTTCATTCATTTATTCCTCCTCTCACACTACTGAGGCTGTTCTGGACTATTCATTTATGCTCTGGGTTTCCCAGTGTCACCTCACTTGGGAGAGGAATACAGTGCAGCCCCAGTCCCCAGAACATGACAGCTCTGGGCTTGTCCTGTGCAGGACATGATGACCTCGGGATCCTAGCAGTGGTCCTCATACAGGGCTTCCTGCATCTGGGGACCTGGACTGATCTGGCCTAGGGGCTTCTGCTGCAGAGCTTGGTTGAGAGTGCCTGCCTAATTGGGAGATAGGGCTTCATGAATGGATCTTTCATTAATAACAAAATATTTGCCAGGAAAGACTGTAAACAAATAGAGGTCTTGATTCACTTGCTCCTTTTCTCTTTGCCCTCCCTTGCTTTTTGTTTAATTTACTGTGTTTGTATCTCAGGAGACAGCTTGTACTGAAGTTCTTCCAAGGTTAAGAGAAACCTCTCTCTGCTACCCCCCAGGTACCCCCAGACATCTTTAAAAGACAGGAAGGGGTGGGGTATAGATATGAGACAAAACATGCATTCCCCTGAACCCTGGTCATTATGGGGTCCTCCAGACAAGCATCACCTCCCCGCTGTCCACAGGGATTTAACAGAGACCACCAGAGCATCCATGCTTACCTCCAGCACCTTCTTTCAAGTAGAGGGTCACTGCCGGTCATTTGCCTCATGTCTCACTGCTGTCCTGGCCTGGTCTTCTCTGCTCTACCTTGGCTATAGTAGCATATTTTTTCTCCCTTCTCAATAAGTGTTACTCTTTCATAATTAAAGATGAGGCAGCTCCAGGCAAAGCAAACTGTATAAGGTATAAGCAAACAGGATAAGCGGTATTTGAGCGGCTGCTGTGTATAGTTTTAAATGGTTTATGGCACCTTCTTAAGTTGCACTTATGGGGGGGGGGGTTGATAGACGTTTTTAATCACAAAGTCACAGGACTTTTTTCTTTTGTAACTGAGCTAAAAAAGGGCTGCTTTTCAGTGGGGGCAGATGAAGGCTCACAGGAGCCCTTTCTCTCAGAGGGGACAAGTACCCTTCCCTTATTTCTTTCATTTGAGAAGTGTATGAAGCAACAGTTGCTTGGTAGCCAGCATACAAGGCCTGTGGTCAAAAGATAGAGCTTGAGTTCAAAGTCCATTGGTCTTACTTTGCCTCAGTGTTTTGATTTGGAAATCTGGGAGGATGACATTCGACCCATCTATTTCATTTGCTTTTGTGCAGTTTAAATGTTAGGCTGAATGAGAAAGTGCTTTGCAGACAACAGAGCACTGTATAAATTGGATTTCTTGCATGCTTCATTAATAAGTTGGTCCTTTGCATTGTCATGGTAGCTGACCTGAGCACATGATACAGTTGACTTCCAATTAAACTTTGTCTAAGAGCCACTTGGAGAAAACTAGATATCGTTATGTCTGTAGGCTTTACAGCTGCACAAAAGATGAGTTACTCCCACCAACAGCATAGACTCCCAAAGGACTCTGTCTTATTGCCACTCTGTAGGAGATGAACGCAGGCCCCTGGGAATCCGTTGAGCTCACAGGGCTTTACATAATGCCAAGTCAGGATGGGAAGCTTCCTCCTGGTTAGTGTTCATTGTGGACTTATGGAGTCTTTCTTTGCAGATAATGAATATTCACCAAGTAAGATTGGTGAGGAGCTGTGAGATGTTTGCATGTAGGTCTGACTCAGTGCTCCACAAGACACGACCTTGCCCATGGCAAATAAAGCTCTGTCCTTGTCCTGATGCCTCTTCTACTTTCTCCTTCTGTTGCCCTCTCCAGGCCCCCAGAGGTCTTGAACCATCTTCTGCATGGTACATTATTTTAGGCGAATGGTACCCTCATTTGGATATTTGTTTCCAGTGTTTCCAAGGCTAGGCGATTTCTCCAAAGTTTACTGATGACCAAGCTCCAGGAAAGTTTCCACTTGAGGTGGAACTGGCACTAGAGGTTTCTTTCCCCCCCTGTTTTATTGTTGACCATTTAGAACCAATGTGTTGCTAAGTTGTGTTGATTTCTTAGCTTGTGTAACCAGGCTAAGATGTACATGTCAAAAAGCATTTTTTCTTTCTTTCTCTCTGCAAAGGTCTTTCCTCATTTCTATTATGCTTCAGGATAGGAAAAAAAAAAAATAAGTGTTTGCTTGATTCCAGTTCTGTCATATGAAGTGTTTGCTACAAAATGTTTTTATCACTATGTTATCTTGTCAAAGTACTATCATCATTGTCATTTTCAGCTTAATAGCAAGCATGTTCTATTTGTACCAAGAATATTTCATATTTTAAATAAATTCAACAAGGATTTCAAATGAAAAAAAAATATCAAAGATACTAATTAGTTTTATATTTCTCAAAACCCTAAAATTAAAATAGCTTCGGCTTCCCGTGCATCATACTCTCACGGTACTATTTACAGGTAAAAGGTGATGCTTAACCTGGACTATTGTTGCGTTGTAACTGCTCAGGCCCCTCCTTGGAGGAAGGGAGTAGTGCTGTTTGCTAGAGTGGCCTTTAGGTTTTGGGTGACAGTTGAGGCACTTTGATTTAATGGAGAAATGGAGTGGGGTCTCAGACAGAGATAGGGAGATGAGTTAACCATGATTCCTGACCTCATGGGGCTTATAATAATTGAGAAACAGAGACAGATATGTACATAGCTGTCCCCAAATTTGTAAACTAAGTATAATCAGCAGGACACCAAGGAACTCTTCCTGAGGGAATTTGCTTTGGCCACAGTTAATCATCATTAATTTCGCTTCTACCTTGTCCTTATCTTTATCTCTATTTGGTATTTATAGCTCTGTCAATTTATGTGTTCCCACCTAAAGGTGTGTTTCAGATTATGAATTAGTTTTCACTTGATAATGCAGTCTGACTGATACTTGGCATCTATCCATCTGTCCACCCATGCATTCTTCAAAAGTCCATGCCCTCTGTATGACAGACATTTTGCTATATCCTAGAGAAGATACATAATTCTGTTAGGCAGTAACATGTAATTTTGTAATGGAGATTAATTGTTATAGATCCATAAATCTATGAGAAAATGTTATAGATCCATAAAAGAGTTAAAAAAAAACAAACAAACAAACCTGGAGAGCTTCTTGAAAATGATGTCATTATAATCATATGATGATTATAGTCACTCCCTGCTGATAACTGTGATGGTGAGCTGGAATCATGTTTTCTCATCATCTATTCTGTCTGTTCACCATGCATTCATTCCATGGGGATGTATGATCTTCAGATATCTGGATGCTTCGAACCCTGAATGCCTCTCATTGTGATTGGCCCTCTGCTTCTGCCCATGATAGACAAGCGAGGTACGTACTGGCTCTGCTACTGGTCTTTCCTTTTCCCTTCCGTCCTTGTGGTTGGGCTTCAGTGGACATATGCCAAGTACTGGGAGAAGGTGAGCAGCTAAGAATTGGGATGCATGCATATTTTCAAAAGTGTGAAGCACCTGGTTGCAGTTTAGGAACTGGCCATTGAAGCAATGGGGCATTTGATGCTAAGAGTTTACCATTCTCTGAGTGACTCGGAACTGTTGGAAGTAGGAGAAAGGGGGATATGTGAGTTACATATCTAGGACTCAGGAAGCTAGGGCCCAAATCCAGTCCACTACCTGTACTCATAAAGTTTACTGGAACTCAGTCATGGTCAATGTGTTTATGTGTTGTCAGTAGCTGATTTCTCTCTACACAGCAGAGTTGAGTGGTTCGCACAGAGACCAAATGTCCCACAAACCCTACACTATTTACCATCTGTCTCCCTACAAAAGTTTGCCAATCTAAGAAAACTTGTGAGTCTCTGAAAGAGAGCAGACAAAGGAGAAATATTCTAGCATCCCTAATCATATTTTTCGATTTATAAAACATGTGGTTCAATCAGTAAAACTCAGGACAATTGAAAAATACAAAACCAAAAACCTGGGCTGAGAGATGATGGGCAAGAAATCCATAGACTCTATCCCCCACCCCTTCTTCAACCAACTTGTGTAAGGATATTGTATGTTTCAGGAATTTCTCCCAGATGCTGGATATTCAGACAAATACAACACAATCTGAGCTCCCAGTCTGTTAGCAGAAACGGACATGCAAATCAGCAAATGCTTCTTCCAGTGATAGACGCTATACAAGAATTAGAATGAAGAGGCAGAGAGCAGAAGGGGCCTGCCTTCTTAGAATTCTGGGAAACATCTCACGGGGTTGTTGAAATTTGACCTGCGTCTGAAAGGATGAGCCTTGATAGATGAACAAGGGTAGAAACAAATGATATATTTTTAGAGGCTAGATCTCTCTACCTTGAAATAATTTGATATGCTAGTAACTGCACTCGAGCGTATAAAATACTGTCTCATTCATCCCTTTGGTCTTTACAGTGGAGGTCAGTTATAATAATTTTCTACACTACTTTATTAGGCTCAATCAGGACAGCTAAGTGTCTTGCTCAGGGCTCCTTTGCTTGTAAACAGTAAAACGGACCTGCCCCTACTTCTGACTTCAAAGCCACAGGACTGTCTCCTTGAGTCATAGTTCCCTGGCCTAAGTCTACAAATACTCCTTGGAACTTGTAATTGGTCTGAAAGACAGGAGAAAAGGGCCTTTGATTTTTGCCTGCACTAGAGTAACCTGCTGTTTCAGACTAGCCAAGAAGTGTTTTTTGCACCTGACATTATAGTGCATGCTGCCAGTTGAAGTAATAGTGGCCTGGACTCCATATGCCTTTCTCTTACAGATGCATGGGTACCCTCATTCGATTGTCACAGAATTCTCTCCTACTCTCAGCTTTCCTTGGACATTGCTCTATTTTGTGTTTTCCTTTCCCTTGCTGTTGTGGATACACCATTGTGCTCCCTCATCACACAGTTCCCTCCTTCCATCTCGGAGTTATGGACAGAGGGAGGGGAATCTATGCCAATGCCAATACCCCCTGGTGTATAAGAGAAGAAGCAGGGGCCTCAAGTTCACCTTCAGTAAATCCCATCATTCCCAGCAATTCCCAGCACTGATTCCACAGGGCCTCCATCCTTAGGCTCACTCCTTTAACCAGATACTATTCAGAGGTATCTTCTACATCGATGTGTTCAGTCATTTTTCCAAATCCCCAGCCCCGACTGTTCAAGCTCTTTACCCCTGGAAACCTCTTTTTCCTCCTTTGTTCTCTGTGTTGGGCCATGGAAACCTGTAACGTTGTGCTGGAAATGTATCTTTTCCCACTGCCTCTCTGAAGCAAGAGGAGGAACAGAGTCTACTGCCAGTTTACCCCAACAAGAGTGGTCTCAAAAAGAGAGAAGTTGGAACTTTCCATGCACGTTTTCTTAGCCAGAAGCAAGAAAGCAGAGAGTAAGAGATGGGCTCTGGAATCAGTTGACAGGATTCCAGTCTTATTGGTTCATTTACTAGCCCCAGACCTTGAACACCTCTAACCTCTCCAGCCTAGGACTGTTGAAGGATTAAATGACCACATGTTAAATTCCTTGAACTGTTCCTGGCTGTGCAAAATTTTTGTTATTATTATTGGTATTCTTATTAGTACATTTTTTCTCATACTTGAACTTTGCGTACATGTCTCTATTTTGGGTTCAGTAAAAATGGTTAACATATGGGTTTAGTAGAATTCTTGGTTAGTCTTGGAACCTCCCATCTGATTATAGCACTGTTTTTATGAGAAAGTGAATTCTTGAGTTCCAAACAGATGCATTACAGAGAAACCCTTGGACTGAAGTCACTCATTGGTGAGAAGGTCCAGCTTGAAGAAGGAGCTTGATGGTTAAAGATCATTGAAAGTCTGCAAAAATGTCGGCGCAAACTGTACAGTACTTTTGAATTAACATTAATAGGCATTTCTAATGCAGCAGCCACAAGGCAACCAATCAAGGTCATGTATACAGTCCTCGATCATTTGGTTTATGAAATAAATGCATTTACCTTGTTGGTTTTGCTTCTTTGCATCTTGACTTTATCTGTTCTTTCATTTATTAAGAAATTATAGTAGTTGGGCACCTGGGTGGCTCAGTCGGTTAAGCATTTGCCTTGGGCTCAGGTTTTGATCCTGGGGTCCTGGGATCGAGTCCCACATCTGGCTCCCTGCTCGACAGGGAGCCTGCTTCTCCCTCTCCCCCCACACTGCTCATGCTCTTTCTCTTGCTTTCTCTTTCTCTCAAATAAATAAATAAAGATCTTTAAAAAAAGAAGAAGAAGAATGACAGTAGTCAGCTAGCATCCGTTTTTGAGTCGTGGGTATAAAGCTGACAAATCCAGTTGGTTGCCCTATCATATCTGTCCTCAGGTCTGTAAACTCGTCTTGCTTAGGGATTTTGCCACCATTTCCATTGTTTGGCGGTGGGATGGGATGAATGATTACCAGAGCAGTATCCCCTGTTCTCTGGGAGCTCCGTCTCACTGAAGGTTTTTGCTTGCTTTATAAAATGTCCATGATCCCTATTTCAGATTTTACAAATATGCTTGGAAGTAGAAGTCTTGTGGTCTGTGCAAAGATAGATCCAGGTTGATCTGTACAAATACGTAAATGGGTATAGAAAGCAGAATATATTAAGTTCCGTGAAGAGGAGCAATGTCCACTGGGCATTGAGAGGAGCTCAGGGGGAAAGTGGCATTGAGTAGATCTTGCCTCCTGGCTTGGGCAGCCTATGACCTTGGGGTAGGGCATATTAGGAGAGTGACATTTCTGATAGAGAACATAGTATGAGTAAACCTAGGATTTACTAACGAGGGAGGTAGGCAACTCTGGAAATTAAATCTGTACCATAAAAGTGGCAAATCTTATTTTACTTCAAGTTCCCCACATACTTTAGGGCAAAAGTCAACAATACCCTTACAATGTAGACAATTAATCTCTTCTCTCAGAATTGCATGTGTACATGCACACATGCACACACACACCCACAGACTCCCTGTATTTCCACTCAGATCAATGACGATGCAAAATGAAACAATTTTCCACAATTTTCTGCAAATGGCTGCATGCTTAAGCATAGCACTCAAAAATGATGAAATCCGTCAATAGTTCTCAGTCCTGCTGAGTGTCTGCATGGTCTCCAATAGCTTAGCCAGTCCTTGCCTGGATGCGCAGTTGAAGAGAGGAGATCGTATATCTTCAAGTACAAGGATCTCTTCACAAATAAATTCCAGACCACACTAACCTGCTGTACCTTTAGTCAGGAATTAGGAAGATAACTTCAACATGGTTACACCACAGGGAGGAAATCGTCCTGATCATCCTCAGAGGATAGACCAATAGAATAGTCTTGGCCCAGTTGTTTGTTGGGTTCAGACCAGTATCCTGTCAAAGGGGGAAATTGCCCTGGGCTGGGATGGGCAGAAACAGGTAATTTGTATAGAAAGATGTGTATTTATAAAACAAAATGGTAGAAGTTTTTAAGCAGGTAAAGCATGTTTATTATTGGGAAGCCAACTAAGAACAGAAGATGCAAAATGAACTGTTCTTAGGCTTCTGTTTTGCTTTGCAATGAAGGGTCTGATGCATTACTGTTCCTTAGCCCATGTGGATACATCCGCATGATCCAGTAACCAAATACTGGTGTGGGTCAAAAATAAGTCACTGTCCCTCTTTTAACTACAAGGAAAGAAGGTGCCCAAAGGAGAAGGTCCGGGTCCTAGCAGCACCTGGAAAAGAGCCCAGAGCCTGGTGGTAAGTACAATAAGGTCACGAGGAGGGAAGAGACATCAGAAAAGACTGAACCATGAAACCGGACCACCGAAACTAATATTACATTGTCTGTCAGGTAACTGGAATTTAAATTAAAACTTCAAAAAGAGAGAAAAGCATAGAGTAGTTCTGCCGGGCTTCAAGGGAAAAATAACACCGAAGGTGGTTTTTAGAGAATGAGTAAAACAGGAATCTCAGACGGAAGTAGGAAGGTTGCTCAATAAGTATCCCGATACAGTGGTCCTGTGTGGAGGATGCTTGGGCGAAGCGTAGTTTAGCTCTCTGACAGGAAAGCCAAAATAGCACTGAGAGAAGACTCCATTGCTTTTGGAGGTGGTAAGGTTGTGTCCCGGAGAGGCTGGAACATGGCACTGGGATTTGGTCCTCAAATACAGTAGAGCCTGGGCATTGAAGAGATCACCACGGTGATCCATCCACAGTTTCCAACGTGAAGCTTCCAAACTTTCACAGTTGAAATGAGATGTTTCAAAGGATAGAGAAAGATCAACCAGAGCTTAGACAGAATTGGCCCATCGACAAGTTTATTTAAATTAGATAATCCTGACGTTCCTCTGAACTTTTCAGGCAAAACCTACTATAAGCAGTTTTTAACTGCGATTTTGGAAAACATCAGCCTGTGATGTTGGTGTTTCCTTGCGCAAATAGCAAGCAGTGAAAATCTCACATTTAGATGACACTCTGATTTTAAGAAGAGGGCCCATGCCAAGGAGCACCCAGGCTCTGCCAGGCCTCCAGTTGAGGGTCCTGAAGACAAACCTGAGTTCTTCCACTTGCAATGCCTGCAAATATTGGCTGCTTTCATGCTCACAGCCTGTGACAGCTCCTTGGTTTCATTTCTTGAAGCTGATCTTCAAAGCCGTGAAGCAGTAGCAAACTGTTTGAGATCCCAAATCAAAGAACAGATTGTGTAGACTCAAAAAAACAGCAAACAAACAATTACATTTAAAAACAAAGCGTTGGGGAAAAAAAACAGCGACAACCTTTTTGCTCACCTGCCAAGGCCTTGCTGTTAAGCTTCTGTTTTTGTCAAATTATAGCAAGTGACATCAGACCATGTCCTACTGATAGGTGAACTATTTCTAGTCGTTGAAGCCGGAAGGGTTTCAGAACCCTCTCTTGTAACATGACTTGCCCACTGGCTAGAGTTATGAGATTGAGCAAATCAAACTCGTTTCTCCACTTGGGATAAGGGTGCCATGAAAGTTCTCTACTTGAGGCAGTAATAGTGAATAATAACTAGCACTGGTGTCAGGCATTCACTGGAAGAATGCCCCTGGGGGTTCACAACAGACTGCGAAATACGTGAAGGACCTGGGGATTAGAGAAGAGACGTCAAGATCACAAGACCGGTAAAATACGACGTGAGAATTCAAGCCCAGGCTTTCTAATATCATATCACTTGTTCTTTCTCCTAAATGATCCTGCTTCTTGCCAGCTACCCATTCAGTAGCTCTTGAAAAAGAGATTCTGTTACCTCCTTTGAAGATAATATCACATCCCTGCTTTCCCACAGGGCTTTCCAAACGCAGTCCATGCTGGCCCGTGTTCATGGGATATTTTGCAAGTTTTCAGGTATTTTATTTATTGCCTAACGGTTAGAGGTGTTTAGGTTATCCCAGGATGTCATATCTGAATTCAGTTATGTTCTCTCCTTTCCCCTCCACAGTGCACATTCTCCCTAGTGCTGAGGTGGTGCATTAGCTTCCCAGACCTGTCAGGGACTATATACCCCAAAACAGAGAGATTGAGATATTTACAATAGGTGTTTTACTCTGCTCCCAGTAAGAAGCAATTCTTTGTCTTTGTCAAAAAGACAATGAATTTAGGGCACCTGGGTGGCTCAGTGGGTTTAGCCTTTGCCCTTGGCTCAGGTCATGATCTCAGGGTCCTGGGATCCAGCCCTGCATCGGGCTCTCTGCTCAGCGGGGAGCCTGCCTCTCCCCCCCACCTCTCTGCCTCTCTATGTAATTGTGATCTCTGTCTGTCAAAAGAATAAATAAAATATTAAAAAGAAAAAAAGACAATGAATTTGATGTGGCTATCATTACAACCTTAACTTCAGAAATTTTCACCCTTTTATTATTTGCTATACTTGGCCTTCTTCAGTATTTTAAATCATTGATCACAGGCTGGTATAAATTTAGCTTTACTACTAGTTTTCTTATATTTTATATGCTTTTTCATTTTGCCTTAGTCACTTTGCTACTCATTAATTTAACTTTGAACAGCTTCCCATGACTATGGAATCAATTATGTACTTCAGATCCTGATATCCGTTTTTTTTTTTTTTAACCTCTGCAAGATTTTCCCCCAATATTCCTTCATATTCTCCACAGTTTACAAAATCCAAACAAAGAGCTGGTCCCTATGCATACTAACATTTTTTGTCCATTCCTCTGTTTTTAGTTAAATTGTCCCTCTGTGAAGATTTTTTTTTTTAATCTTAGTTGGGTATGCTCAAAGATACCACCTCTGTGATAGCTTCACAGATTCCTCCAGATTGAAATAATAATTTCTTCTCCTGCGTAACACATTTTTGAACTGAACCTCTCCTGTAGCACTAAGAGAGTGGGTTCTGTAAACTGAACAGTGACATATAAAAATATCTAATGGTGCATCTTCCATGAGTCCAATCTTAATATCTTTACTAAATTTTGATGCCCCAGACCTTTTTGGATATATTTATTAATCAACACAGTGGCAAATGTTGAGTAAGCAAATGTTCTGGTCATTTAAACATATGGATAGGCATTCCCTATTTCTCAAGTTTGTATTTTATTTTTTTATTATTGTAATACATACTCATAGCTTAAGGAATCTAATAGGACTAACAGGTGTAAACAAACACCCATCATCCCTTTTCTGCCCACCCCTCTCTACTATCCCCACCACCCCCTCAGTTCTACTTGGCAGAAGATACTCTTAGCTGCTTCTCCCTGGCATGTTTCAAAAAAAAAGTCACGTTTTCTCTCTGTGGATTCATGAATTATAGACAGGATCTGTGGATTAACAGTACAAAAAATATATGGATAGGCCATCTGTATGTGTTTGACTTCTTAGAGCTTTCTCCTTGGGTGGGGGGACATTTGCCCTTCTCCCTCCTTAATCAGGAAACTATGGCAATCAGATCCTCTCTCGCCAGGCTTCATTACTGGCCCGCTGACCTAGTGTTTTAGGTTGATTATGTTTGCCTGAGTCAAAAGAGTTTCTTGATGATCCTCTAGGGTCCCATTTCCATACAACACTTAGGCTTGAAAATTACAGAGTGGATTTAGTGAAATAATGATAGAACACCTTGGAAATCTTTAACGTCCTTTCAAGACATACAGGGTGCTCTTAGTGACCACAGCTGGCAGGCTCCCCTACATCTCAACTTCGATAATAAATATGGTATACATGCGTAATAAGTATTAACAAATAATAGTGTATTTTGATGGATTCCTTATGGTATAAAATAATCTGTGATGTATCAGGGAGGATTTTTTTCTTCAGCATGAGATTGGTTATATATGCTCTATTTGTCTGCCTTCCAGAGATGTGTAATGACTGCTGTGTGGAGGTGGCTGGAACATGGCACTGTGTGTAGAGAGTTATTGAAGGCTGGTGACCTGGATTTCGCTGCCTGTTAGCAGTCTTCTCTCTATGTGAATCTCCTTCCCATGCCTCAGTGTTTGCATCTTGAAAGTAGGATTACCAGTCTTCACCCTGGATTTGTTGAACCATCAAGTGAGCTAGCATATTTGGTTACCTACGTAGCTGATGAGTTGCTAACAAAGAGATCTAGAGGCCTCAGTTGTTTTCCAGAGTTCAGTTTATGCGAAACAAGTCTGGCAAGCAAGTAAGCGAGTTGGTAGCTTGGGGTAGGCCCCATTGGAGCCCAGAAGTGCAGCCATTGCCGTCTTCCTCATGCTTCCAAGATTGCTCCAGAGCCTTACTCCACCTCACACTCTACAGGGGTTCTCACCATCAGGCTTCTTGCATGGAACCCATTGCTCGGGTGAATATTTGATTAGTTTATTCAGTTTTAATTTTACATTATTGGTTCCACTTGCACATTGGGTCCTGCACACACATACCTCAGAATAGATACAATACATAAAATTTAAGAGCTGAAAAACATTTTACAATCCATTTGACCTTTGTCTCTAATCCCTATTGTTCTTTTTAAAAGATTTTATTTATTTATTTATTTTAGAGAGAGGTAGAGAGTGGGGGGAGGGGCAGAGAGAGAGAGAGAGGAGAGACTCTCAAGCAGACTCCCCGCTGAGCATGGAGCCCCACACAGGGCTTCGTCTCAGGACCGTGAGATCACAACCCAAGCTAGACCAAGTCAGATGCTTAACCGACTGAGCCACCCAGGCCCCCCTCCCTTATTGTTCCTGCTCCCTTTCCCCTCATTCTTCATCTCCCCCTGAGGTAGTTTTCACTTTATGTAGAACAGAAATGAGTTTATTCTGGACTTCGTTGGTTGGGTGTCTTAAAGGCCTAAGGGTATGCAAAGGAACAGAAATGGAAGGGCGTGTGGCACAGCTCACATATTTGTGCATTGTGTTTTACACTCTCAGCCTCCTTCCCTTTGCCTCTGCAATCAGGATATGTGAGAATCCCCAGCAGACCACCAGTGGCAGGGTTGTCACTCCCCAGCCCAGTGTTGTGTGGATGATTATTTGTCCTCATTTTGCACGTGCAAACAGAAAACCTGAGGTGTGCGGAGCCAGTTCTTTAAGAGAGCTGACGAGCCATTTGAGGACAGGCACCTGCTTTAAAGTGTGTGGGTCATCTGTGTATCCATTAGCTCACCCTCATGCTCACAAAACTCCTTTGTAGGGAAGAGTTGGGTCCCATTTTACAGATAGGGAGACTGATTGTTAGAGGGTTGTTAACAGCTCTTACCCAGAAGAACCGGGAGTCAGATCCCTCCTTTCTCCTTAAGACCCTCTTTCCTTCACTTGTTATAAGCTCTAATACTAAGCGTCATAAGACTCTGTGCCCTTCCCTTGTGAAGTGAATTTCCAAAGATGGGTGTGTGTTTACCTGTGTGTGTTTCGAATAGACTTTAATTTTCAGAGTAGTTAAAAGTAGAAAATTAGTAACTACTAATTTTCAAGTAGTTAGGCTTATAGCAACATGGAGCAGAAAGTTTTTCAGAGAGTCCCCTGTCTCAACACACACACACACACACACACA
>RCUC01071884.1:0-14665 GCA_003697995.1 Taxidea taxus jeffersonii
AAAAAAAAAAAAAAATCAATAAAATTCTACAAATGTTCATGAACAGTTCTTCCCAGGATACTAAGGCACTTTCTTAATAAGGGAAAGCAACAGTGGGGAAACCTGCAACAAAGAGTATACCTATGATACTTCGGAAAGGAAAAATTCTGATTCCTGCTATCATGGCCTCTGCTCTATATTCTGCTGGTTCGAAAGGGAAAAAACAAGTTTTATGAATTGAATAGAGGGAAAATTGACATATTAGTGAAGTGAGAGTACACAGAAAATCTACAGGAGTCTACAGATAGCTGGTCAAACCCGTAGATTTAATGTCAATTTGTAAACGTCCGTTTCCTTCTGTGAAAGGGTGATAATCCTTTCGGAAATGTGGACAAGCATGTAATTTACAGTGGCAACAACAAAGCTATTTCCTTGTCATAGTATCTACAGGACTGTAAATAAGGACGCCGGTTCTCTCCCAATAAGCCCACTGACTCAATAAAGTTCCCATTTATCCTTAAACAGACTGTGTTCAAATTGTACTTGTAAACTTCAGGACTTAAGACCAAATATCAAAACTCTGGGCCATCTGAGACAGGGTTATGAAATGCATCAAAAACTAAGACAAAAGTTAAAAAGTTTCATTCAGCTAAAAGTTCTGTCTTTTCAGTGCTAAGGACAGTTAAATGAATCGTCTAATTGGGAGAATTTTCCATCGATTTAAGCAGCAACTATAAAAACCTAATACACACATATATGCATACAACACAATATATAAATGGGCAAAATTATAAATGGGGTAGTTCAGAGATAATTATTTAGAAGTCAAACGAAAGGTTTTTAAGTTCAAGCATAAAATAGAAATAAAATAGAAATTTAACTAACAATTTAAAGAGACATCCTACCTTGCCTGTAAAATTGGCCAAAACCATGTACTTAAAATAGTGAGTAAAGATCAGGCTATGAGTCCCTGTGAACTCTGTCCACATCTGGTTCGATAATGAATTGTCATCGTGCTTTGAGAATACAGGTTGGCATTGCTGCAGAAAATCCAGTGTAAGAATTACTCACGAATGGACAGTTCTGCTTGAATGCATACGGCATAGCTGTGTCAGGTATATGGAGACCGTGAAGCAGGTATGGGGGACTTCAGCTTTTCTAAAAGCAAAGTCCCGGAACACACATCCATCTAACAAAAGTGCAATAGAGAGTTCTGGTGCAAGATGGTGATGTAGGAAGACCCTGACCTCACCTCCTCACGGACACACCAAATCTATACCTATTTATCGAGCAGTTCCCCCTGAAGACCTGAGAGCCACCTGAACAGCTTCTGCAGATAAAAGATCACAAAGAATGGCAAGGGAGACAGACGCATGGCAAGGAAGGGAACCCCCACCCCGGCGTTGTGAACTGCAGTGCGGAGGGACAGGATGGGGGCACCATGAGCAGATTCATCTGGGGCCCAGAAAAAAAGCCATGCTGCAAACAAACAACCCGTCTGGCAGGGTTCGAGGCCTGGCTCTTTTACCAACAGTGGTAACTTGCTCTTTTCACATCAGAGAGGTTGGCAAGCAGCACAGATTAGGTTCCCCGCTCCCATCTTCATGGTGCGGACGAGAGCAGGCTCCAGACAACCATATCCAGCGTGCCACCTCAGTGAGCCCAGGCCCCTGCTCTGCGCTGGCTCCAGCAGTCCCACCAGGGTGACCACAGGATGGTGCGCACCAGGACATCCCCGGTCAGCGCTCACTACAGCTTCAGCTGTCTCACCAAGGAGACGTAGTTACAGAGTACCACGGAACACTCCACACCTGCACACCTTTGGCTCCAGTGGCCCTACCAGGGCACCTGTGTAGAGTATTTCAAGATGCCCTCCCTGCCCCATACCTGCCTTAGCCCCATCTGCCCTACCAGGGCATCTCCTGCACGGGGCATTCCCAGCTTGCACCCTCTTCAGCTGACCTGCTCAGATGCCCTCTGCACAGAGAGACCGGGGACACCCTGTCTTGTACTCACTTCAGCTTTAGCTGTCCTATTAAGAAATCCTCTGTGTGGAGAGTCCTAGGATTGCCCCAGCCTACGCCCACTTCAATTTCATTTGCCAGGATGCCCTCCGTGTGAGGAGCCCCAGGATCCTCAGCTCCTACCCACTTCAGCTTCAGTTTTCCAGCCAGGACAACCTCTACATGAACAGTCTTAGGACTGCCCTGCAGCTGTGCTAGCTCCATATGTCCCATCAAGGTCACTCCAGCACAGAGCTCCGCAGGACCCCTAGCCCATGCCAGCTCCATCCGGCAAAAGTCACCAGACACACCGAGCCTAACAGGGGATGAACATACACAGGAGCACTTCTTCAAGCTTAGGAGAAGTGGCTTCTCCAACTAATTTACAGGAACCAAAGCAAGCAAAATAGGGAGACAGAGGAATATGGTTCGCATGAAAGAGCAAGAAAAAACCTCAGAAAATGGATGAAATGAAACAGATTAGCAATCTCTCTGATAGAGAGTTTAGAGTTTAAAGTAAGGATCATGCTGTGCTCATCCAACTGGAGAGAAGAGTGTAGGAGCTTAGTAAGGAACTTCAATGAACATTGAAAATATAAAAAAAGAATGAACAAAAAAAGCAATATTCACATTACAGGGATCTCTTCCTGTAAGGAAGCACTAAGACTGTCACTGTATGCAGAGGACATGACACTATAGAGAGAAAACCATAAGGACTCCAGCAAAAAACCCAAGAAAAAATGAATTCAGTAAAGTTGCAGGAAATTTGATACACAGGAATCAGTTACATTTCTGTATACTAATAATTAAGTAGAGAAAGAGAAAATAAGAAAACAGCCCCATTTACAACTGCACCATGAAAAGTAACATACCTAGGGATACACTTACCCAAAGAGAATGAAAGTCCTGTACTCTGAAAATTATGAAACACAGATGAAAGAAATTGAAGATGACACCCAAGGGAAAGGTATATCATGCTCATGGATTGGAAGAATATTGTTAAAATATTGCACAAAGCAGAGTCAGTGTGATCCCCATCCAAATACCAGTAGCATTTGCTAGAGAATTAGGACAATTAATTCTGAAAATATGAGCCAAAGCAATCTTGAGAAAGAGGAACCAAGCTAGAGATATCAGTGTCCCAGGCTTCAAGATGTACATCAAAGCTTCAGTCCTCAAAACAGTATGGGACTGTCAACTGTCCAGAAACAGAGATCAATGTAAAAGAACAGTGATCCCAGAAATAAACCCACACCTTTATGGTCAAATAATCTATAACAAAGGAGGCAAGAGTATATAATGGGGAAAAGACAGTCTGTCCAACAAATGGTGTTGGGATAACTGGACAGCAACAGGCAGAAGAATGAACCCAGACCATTTTCTTACACCACACTCAAACTCGAAATGGGCTAAAGGCCAAAATGTGAGACCTGAAACCATAAAAATTGTAGAACAAAACAAAGGCAGTAACCTTCCTGACATCAGTGTTAGAAACATTATTCTAGATGGGTTTCCTCAGGCAAGGAAAACAAAAGCAATAATAAACTATGGGGACTCCACCAAAATAAAAACTTTTGCACAGCAAAAGGAGACCATCAGCAAAACGAAAAAGCAACCTAGGTAATGGGAGAAGATATTTTTCAAATGATGTCTTTGATAAGGGCTTAATATCCAAAATATATTAATAAACTCTTAATGCAAAAAAAAAAAAGCCCAAAATAAAACAAGTAAGTTAATTAAAAATGGGCACGAGGCTTGAATAGAAATGTTTCCAAAGATGACCTACAGATGGCTGGCCAACAGACCCTTGAAAAGATTCTCAACACTGTAATCAAAACCACCATGAGATACTGCCTCACACGTCAGAATGATTGCTTTCTAAAGAAATTTGGCGGGAGTGTGGAGGAAAACAAAACAAAACAAAGCATTGTAGTGTTGGTGGGAATGTAAAACACGGTGGCCACTGTAAAAAAAAAAAAATTAGAAATACTATATGGTTCAGTAATGCCACCGCTCAGTATTTTCCCCAAAGAAAAGAAAAACACTTATTTGAAAAGATACAAGCACCCTTATGTTTACTCAGCATCATTTACCATAGCCGCCATACAGAAACAACCTAAGTGTCCATCTGTAGACGAATGGATAAGATGGCGGGTGGTGTGTGTATATGTATGACGTAGTATCGCCCAGCCACAAAGGTGATGAGATCTTGCCATTTGTGATAACACGGATGGACCTCGAAGGTATTATGCTACGTGAAATAGGTAAGACATTTTCCCAAAGAAGACCTACAGATGACTTCACTTATTTGTGGGACCTTACAAATAAATGAACAAAAAGGAGAAACAAAACCATCAATTCAGAGAACTGGTGGTTGCCAGCGTGGAGAGGAATGGGAATTGGTGGAGGAATGGATGGACGGGAGTGAGAAGCACAGGCTTCCAGTTATGGAGTGAGTAAGTTATGGAGATGAAGGGTACAATGTTAGATGGTGACTCACTTGTAGTGAGCCCAGAATATACAAACTTGACTCAATATGATGTACACCTAAAATATGATGTTACACCCATGTAACAATGTGTGTTCAAGTGCTCTTCCATACAGAAAAAAAAATGTGCTGAAGTAGAATGGTTGTACAGTGGGTCATACCAACACAAAGATACAGCAAAGAAAAATAATAAAACTCTATGTGTATAAATCATCCTGGGTGAGTCTCTTGAAAATGCAATGTTAAGAAACCCAAAGGGGACATATAAATGCTGGGCCTTTCGTATACTTTTCAAAACCAATAGACACGTAACAAAACGTTTCCTAACAATAGAAGACTGGAAGACCTAACTCTCAATTCAGGGCAGTGGTATCCCCTCATTATGGAAAATAATTTGGCTAAAATAATTCAGTGGGGGAAGCCTGGAAAGATGTCAGAGTGAAAGATCCTAAATTCACCTCATCCCGTGGATACACCTAGATGACAGCCACATCAGTGTGAGTAATTAGAAAAGACCCCAAACTCTGGCAGAGCAGGCTCTCCAGAGTTCATTGTAGAGACGAGCTCACACTGAAAATGGTAGGAGGAGCAGGTACTCTGTCAAACCAGACTTCTGGCAAGAGTCACCACAAACAGGAGGGACACCGAAAGTATAGACAAGGGAGAGAGGTAGACCGCACACCAGGCACCGCAGTCATGGGTGACCAGCACTGGGAATAGGAGTCCCCAGAGGTCTGGCTTTGAGAGCCAGCGGGACTTAGCTTCATGTTGTTACAGTCAGTGGGGCTTAACTCTGGGTACTTTAAAAAGCAGCAGGCTTGCTTCAGGAGAACTAGGAGGGCAAAAGGGGAGTCCCTGCGCTTAAAGAGACAGCAGAACAAATAATCCCCCCCAGAGGTACAACACAGAAACAGTCTGAAAATTGCCTGGCTATATGGGAAGGAGATTGATTTACTCATCTCGGAATGTGTGCTTGAGGGGCAGGGAACCTTTAAGAGACTTCTCTAGGAACAAAAGAGCTGGTCTGTGCTATTCTTCCCACTCCCACATCCCCAGGTAAACACACAGATGCCTGTATAAACCAACCCACTGTCCACCTAGCTTGCTAACACTGAGTACCCCACGCTTCCTGTTCTGTGAATCCAATCCATCCAACGTGCTCCATTCAGCAGAAGTCCTTCCAAATTGGCTCTGGCCAGGTCTCAAGCAAGCAACCACAGTAGTAACCAGGGACCAGTGCCCATTTTGCTACCACCATGCAACTCACCCCTGTATTCTCCTGCAGATCTGCTCCCGGCAACCCTCCCTAAGTAGGTTAGAGTCTCTCCAAACTTCTGCCTGACTTATTTCATCCTACAGGCAGCCCTGACAGGGGCCAGCACCACTGAAAAGTGCCTCCTGCTCTGGGAAGAGGGGAAGATCAACACACACACACACACACACACACACACACACACACACGAGTTCCACCCCAGCAGTAGGCTGACTGCAGATACCTGATGTGACTGCGGGCCCTACACACAATAGAAACCTCACAAAGAGATGGTTCCTGTAGTTCTAGGTCACTACAACCCCAGCGGAAGGACTGAGGACACACATGGAATCTGGCTGAAGGTACCACACACCAATGAAAACCTCCAGACAATGCAGGGGGAGTGCCCTGTAGTCCTGGCAGAAGGACCAAACCCTGCCCACAAAAGACAAAGAGGGCCATAGCAGCCAAGTGGACTGAATGGAAATGCATCCCAGCCACAGCAGGAGGGTGCACACGACATACATAGGAGGAGCTCCTAGACCACCTGCTTCTGGTGAACAGGGGACATTGTACTGAAGGGCACCACAGAATGTCTTCTTCATAAGGCCACTATTTTCAAGAAGAGGAGATGGAGCTGACATTCCTAACACATAGAAAGAAGCACAGAGAAAAAATGAGCAGAGAACCACGTCCAAATGAAAGAAAAGGGCAAAACCACAGCAAAAGAGCTGAATGAAATGGAGATCAGCAAAAGCAACATGTGTGATAAAGAATTCAAAGTAAGAGTCATAAAGGTACTTACTGGACTTGAGAAAAGAATGGACGATCTCAGTGAGACCTTCAACAAAGAGAAAACTACAAAGAACTGATCACAGATGAAAAACTCAGTAACTGAAATTATGAAAGCACATGAGAGGGAATCCGTAGATTAAAGGAAGCAGAATAATGAAATAGCTACTTAGAAGACTACTGGAAAACACCACTTTAAATAATGAAAGGAAAAAATAAAAACTGAGAATAAGTAAAGGAACTCAGTGACACCATCAGGCGTAATAACTTTGGCATCATAGTGATCCCAGAAGAAGATAGAAAAGGGGGCAGAAGGTTTATTTGAAGACATAAGCTGAAAACTCCCCAATTCTGGGAAAGAAAATAGATATCCAGATACAGGAGGCACAGAGAACCCCCAACAAAATCAACCCAAGGATGTCCACATCAAGATACATAATAATTAAAATGGCAAAACATAAAAAAATAAATAAAAATAAAAAAAATGGCAAAACATAATGATAAAATTTTAAAAGCAGCAAGAAAAAAAAATCAGTTATATACAAGGGAAACCCCATAAAGCTTTCAGCTGATTCCTCGACAGAAATTTGCAGGCCAGACAGGGCATGATATATTCAAAATACTGAAAAGAAAAAACAAACAAACAAAAAAACTCTGCAACTAAGAATATTACCCAGCAAGGCTATCATTCAGAATAGGAGAGGAAAAATAGTTTCCCAGGCAGTCAGAAGTTAAAAAGCAGTTCATTCTCAGTGAACCAGCCCTACAAAAAACATTAAAGGGAATTCTTTGAGTGGAAAGAAAAGGCCATAATCAGCTAAAAGAAAATTGGAAAAGTAAAAACTTCACAGATAAGTACAAACAAAAGTAGTTTTATCACTTATAAATTCAGCGTAGTGGTTAAAGCACAAAAGCAGTACAGTGAATTATCTGTAAATATGATTCACAGCCAAGGGATTTCAAAAGTAAAATGATGTAAAGTATGATATGTATGCAAAACATGTGGGGGACAGTAAAAATTTATGCTTTTAGAATAGATTCAATTTAGCCGATGAATAGATTCATCAACTTAGTAGAGATTGTTACATACATAGTATATATCAATATAATGATAACCACAAATCAAAACCCTATAATAGATATACAAAAAATAAACACAAAGGAATCTAAGCATGGCACTAAAGAAAGATATAAAACCACCAGAGACTAGAGAAGATCTGCAGAAACAACCACAAATTTTAAAAAGTAGAGCATACACACCTATCAATAATTACTTTCAATGTAAATGGACCAAATCCTCCAATCAAAAGACAGGGTGACAGGACAGATTAAAAAAGCAAGACCTCTCTACGTGTTGCCTACAAGATGCTCATTTCAGATGTACACACATGCAGGTTGAAAGCGAAGGTATGGAAAAACAGTTTTGTAAACAGGAATGAAAAGAAAGCTAGGATAGCAATACTTCTGTTGGAGAAAACGGACTTTAAAAAAAGACTATAACAAGAGACAAAGATGGACACTGCGTAATCGTAAATGGAGCAATCCAGGAAGAGAATATAACAATTGTAAGGATTTAGGCATACGACCTAGGAGTGCCCAAACATGTAAAGCAACTATTGACAGACATAAAGGAAGAAACAAATAGGAATGCAGTAATACTTTAATACCCCACTTAATCAGTGGGTAGATCATCTAGACAGAAAATGAACAAGGAAACAGTTGGCTGAATGGCATTCTAGACCAGATGGATGTAACATATATTTAGAAAATTCCATCCCCAAACAGTGAATACATATCCCTTTCCAGTGCACATGGACTGTTCTACAGGACAGATCATGTTGGGCCACGATACAGTTCTCAGCAAATTCAAAAAGGACTGAAATATTTTCATGCATCTTTTTTTCTAATCACAACAAAAGTAGAAATTCTTCCATGTCGTCACAAATGGTAAGATTTCATTTCTTCTGATGGCTGCATAGTATTCCATTGTATATATATACCACATCTTCTTTATCCATTCATCTGTGGATGGACATCTAGGTTCTTTCCATAACTTGGCTATTGTGGACATTGCTGCTATAAACATTCGGGTGCACGTGCCCCTTTGGATCACTACATTTGTATCTTTAGGGTAAATACCCAGTAGTGCAGTTGCTGGGTCATAAGGTATTATGCTTAGTGAAATAGGTCAATCGGAGAAAGACAACTATCACATGATCTCCCTGGTATGAGGAAGTGGAGATGCAATGGGGGTGAGGGTTAAGGTGGTAGGAAAAGAAAAAATGAAACAAGATGGGATCGGGAGGGAGACAAACCAAAAGAGACTCTTAATGTCATAAAACAAACTGCGGGGGGTGGGGGAGGGAGAGGGGTTGGGAGAGGGTGGTGGGGTTACATTATATGTTTAAATAAAAAAGCTTAAGGAAAAAAAAAGAAATTCTAAGAAAAAAATTTGAAGAGAACGTAAATACTTGGAGGTTAAATAACAATAAACAGGTCAACCAACAAGTCAAAGAGGAAATCAGGAACTATATGGAAACAAATGAAAATGGAAATAAAACAGTCTGAAATCTTGGTGATACAGCAAAAGCTGTTCTCAAAGGGAAGACTATAGTAATTCAGGTCTACTTCAAGAAGGAAAATCTCAAATGAACAATGTAATCTGCCAGAAAAAGAACAAAACCCAAAGCCGGTAGAAATAAATATTAGGGCAAAAAATAAATGGAGACTAAAACCAATAGAACAGATCAATGAAGCTAGGAGCTGGTTCTTTGAAAAGATCAACAAAATTGATAAAACTTTATCCAGACTCATCAAAAAAAAAAAAAAAAAAAGGAGAGAGGACTCAAAATCAGAAATGAGAGAGGAGACATAATAACCAAAACCATAGAAATATAGGGAATTATAAGAGATTATGAAAAATTAATTAGAAGAAAAGAAAATATTCCTAGAAACATAAGCATCCAAAATCAAATCAGGAAGGAACAGAAAATTTGTATAGACCATTACTAGCAATAAAATATAATCAGTAATCGAAAACTTTCAATGAACAAAAGTCCAAGACCGGATAACTTCACAGTTAAATTCTACCAAAGATGTAAATAATGCCTATTCTTCTCAAACTATTCCAAAAATTGGAAAATAAAGGAAAGCTTCCAGATTTATTTTGTGAAGCCAGCACTACCCTGGTACTAAAACCAGATAAAGACTATAGAAAATGAAAACTATCTTTTATGAACATGAATGCAGAATACCTTTTTGAACATGAATGTAGAAATTTTCAGCAGAATATTAGCAAACCAAATCCCATCGATACTTTAAAAAAAAAATCATTCGCTATGGAAAATTACCCAGCCATAAAAAATGAAATCTTGCTATTTGCAACACCATGGATGGTCCCACAGGGTATAATGCTAAGTGAAATAAGTCAGAGAAAGACAAATACCTTATGATTTCACTCATGTGTGCATTTAAGAAACAAAACAAATGAACAAAGAAGAGAGAAAACCAGAGTCTTAAATATAGTCTTACCTGATGGTTAGCAGAGGGGAAGGGAAGGGGGGATACTTATACACCTGAAAATAATACAACTATAACTGGAATGAAGAAACAACAAAACAAAATAAGAAGAAATTGTTGGCATTCAGTGACTTGTTCCATTTCTTACATCAGGACTTTTGTCATGGGTGTACAGGTGTCTTTCTTGGAAGGGTCCTCCGACTTGAATGTTCTGCTGTGTTTGTCTTAAAAACACTGGAAAATTCACATTTTGAACCAGTTTTTTGTAACAGTAGTCCTAAGGGGGGAATGAACCATGCCCATGATCAGAGGAGCTGTATGCTACACGCACTTCCGGCAAGTTCCTTGCTACGTCTTGCATTCGAATCTATGACTCGTGGTGCCCTAAGAATGAGCACAGTAGTCATCTGGACCCTAAATGTGTGGATTTTGGCGAGAATCAAAGTAAAAACAGGGTAAGCGTGTTTTATCTATGACTAGGGGGTACTCTAGCATTCCCGAGTGGCCATGCTTTCTGTTGGAACCAGATTTGATTAGAAGAAATCCAGACAACCATTAAAGACAATAATTTCTCCACATTTGTGTGACCTCTTGCGGACAACATCTACTTACTCAAAAATGATGATGTGGAAGGAAAGGAAAACACCAGGCAACCTACAGTTCCTTTTCACTTCATCCTTACTCACCAGTAAGCTGAACTAGAGTGTTGGTAGAGCATTTCTATATCAAGACGTGAAGCCCAGTCACCTGAGTTAGTCTTACACTGCGTTTCCACGGTTTTTGTAAGAGTGAAATATTTATCCCAGGCATGTGCTAGAAAATCCAGATCGTGTGATTCCAGTGATTCCAAATATAAATGATCTCATACTGGAATTTAAAGCTAGTGTTGCACAATGTATAGATAAAAATCATGTCAATGAAGTATTTTAATTAGAACATTAAACAGCATAAAAAAAAGCGATGGAAGCTGAGAGACAGAAGAATGGGAAAAGCTTTCTATTTTAGTCGTGTTAACAGTACTAACGGTGTTGGCAGCCTCCCCCTTCTTGGAAAGTGTCAAATAGTAAATATTTTCAGCCTTGTGAGTTACAAAGATCTTCTGCAATGAGTCGTTGTACCACAAAAAACAGCCACACGGAATAAAAAAATGAATGAGTGTGGCTGTGTTTCAATAAAACTTTATTTGTGAAAACAGATGACGGGCAGGATTTGGTCCAAGTAAGCTCCTGGATAGGCTAAGGTAAAGAATCTGCTATCGAGGGACGCCTGGGTAGCTCATTCAGGGAAGCGTCTGCCTTCGGTTCAGGTCATGATCCCGGGGTCCTGGCATTGAGTCCCACATGGGGCTCCTCGCTCAGTGGAGACACAGAACATTTGCAGAAAGTTTTATAGTAACTCTAGACATTCTTTATGCCCATATTTTCAGGAGTGGGCAGTTACAGATGGAGACTGACTCAGGTGGCTGCAATGTGGACCCCTCTATCTGTCTTCAGGCTGCCCATGGATCAGGGGCCAGGGGAAAACACTAAGACTTTAGTGAGGTAGCACTTCTGTTTCCAATAGCTATGAGTTACTCTCTCCACGAGTTCTTGCCAGTGGCATGAATGTTTCATGCCCTCCAACTACAGAATCTGGACATTTCCTCCTCTTGTTGCTTTTGTTCAACAGAGATAGTGCAGTGTTCCATGAATACTTGATGCACAGAGAGGATTCTGGACAATAAATCTCCATGCCAAGTGCAGTTTCCCTCTTGCTACAGGCAAGCATAAAACACATGGATGTGTAGAACTCCATCCATAGGGGGCATCAGGTTTCTTTGTTGGCTTGTTTTTTTTGTTTGTTTTTTTGTTTTGTTTTGTTTTGTTTTAGGAGTCCAGCCCTGATGGAAGTATCAATGGAAGAATTCTGTTCTGAATTCCCCGTAGGATTACAGAACATTTCTGACAATACCTGCCAATTATTTTGGTTTCTGGTTCTACAAGGAAATTTCCAGTTGAACCAAAAATTTCTCTGTGAGCTCTCTTTGGTGTTATGGCATGAATTTTTCTAAACAATACATCTCTTTTTCCAAGAGAGGCTCATTGGAGCAACTTACTGAAAGGCAAGCTGTGTCCTCTGCAAGGAGATTTAATGGTGGCCCATTCCAGCAACTGGAAAGCATGTAGCAGAACATTCCAACACTTGCTGGAATGTTTCTATAAGACATTGAAATTGGAGTTCTTGGATGGCTCAGTAGGTTAAGTGTCTGCCTTCAGCTCAGATCATGATTTCAGGGTCCTGGTATCAAGTCCCACACTGGGTTCCTTGCTCAGTAGAAAGCCTACTTCTCCCTCTCCCTCTGCTGTTCCAGCTGCTTGTACTTTCTCTTACTCTGTCCGTGGCTGTCGGTCAAATAAATAAGTAAAATCTTGAAAAGTGACATTGAAATTGCCAAAAGAGCCCATAAAGAAACTCTTAATACTTGTGTTGGCTAGATGTGGCTGTCTTGGGTGGATTTCCTTTTTCCAATTCCCACCCATGATTTTTTTTCAGTGCAAATATTGTGACATTATTAAGGTCAATAAAAATACAAAAATAAGTTCTGACGTAACTATGATTTTCAAATGTACATTTAAAACTTAACAACACACATACATAAGAATGCATGCAACACACATGTTAAGAATGCATGCAACCATTTGTAAATTATATCTTTGTACATAATCATGTTTAGCAAAAATAGTTGTGGTACAATCATAATGCTGTTTTCATGTTTATACGTCATCTCTGTATTTAAAATTTTCAAGCCACAAAACTCATATCTGTTTTAGAATTCCAGACAATAGGTGTGGCATTCTGAATTGAGTGTCAGCATTGAGGCAGTCTTGCCTCGGTAATTTCTAAACCACCAGCGACACAAGACACGTTTTATAGATTTGTAATTTCAAAAGGAGATGTAATAGGTTACTTTGAAGTCACTAATTGATATATAACTTCTGCATTTGTCCCAAAGACTCCTTCTTCCTTTAAGGTGCTTATTTATCTTGAGTGAAAACATTTCCTTTTCCTCACAAAATTGGATGTTGTGGAAGCCAAACAGGATGCAATGGAAATAGGTGGATAGGCTAGAGAATATATTTTAATTTGGAAAATGTTTAAAAGATATGCACTGTCAGTGTTTTTTTTTTAAGTTATATATAGTCATAGTTTTTAAAAGATCAAACATGCTTTTTAGATTGTTGTATATATATTATATAGTCAGATTATTATTGATGAAATTGAAGTTTGCTCAATGCTGTCCAACTCTGTCTATCTACAGAGGTGATGTTTTTCCAATGCTTTAAGAAGTAGACATTTCTCCAAAGAAAACACCCAGATGGCCAACAGACACATGAAAAGGTACTCAGCATCCCTAGCAAAACCACAGCGTGTTATCACCTCCCACCTGTCAGAAGGGCTAAAATCAGCGACACAGGAAACAACAGGTGTTGGCGAGGATGCAGAGAAAGGGGAACCCTCTTGCACTGTTGGTGGGACTGGGAGCTGGTGCAGCCACTCTGGAGAACAGCATGGACGTTCCTCAGAAAGTTAAGAGAATTACCAGCTGATCCAGCAATTCCGATCCTGGGTATTTACCCAAAGAAAATGAAAACCCTAATGTGAAGAGATTTAGGCACCCCTGTGTTTATAGCAGCAGTGTTTACAACAGCCAAGACCTGGAAGCAGCCCAGGTGTCCAAGGATGGTGACTGGATAGAGATGTTACGTGTGTGTGTGTGTGTGTGTGTGTACACACAGAATGGGCTATTACTCAGCCAGGACCTATAGGGTATTTATGCCAAGTGAAATAAAACAGAGAGACAAAGACAAATGTCATATGATTTCACTTACACATGAACTCCTAAATACAAACAACAACAACAACAACAAAAACCACCAGAAACAGTCCAAAAATAGAACTGGTGGTTGCTAGAAGGGAGGGAGGGAGGAGATGGGTAAAATGGGGAAGGGGAATGTGGGGCATGGGCCTTCAGTTACAGAATAGATCATGGGATGGGAGGCATAGTATAGGGAATACGGTTAAGGGTATTATAGTAGGGTCATATAGTCAACGGAAGCTACGACTGGGAGGAGCATTAGCACAACACACGGATAAGTTGCATTACTATGTTGTACACCCAAATGTAACACTGTGTGTCAACCATACCAAAAACGCATAATAATTTGTAATGGCGCAAATGTGTTTCCATTATTTTACGTTCGTGATAAATATCCACAGGAATGAGCAGTTTTAATAAAATATGTAGATAGGTAGAGAAAATCCTCATGGAACCTCTAAAGCACAGTTTTCTATTATCACTAGACAGTAGTGAATAGGTTTAACATTCACATTGGAAGTACGTGAATGTATACATGTTTTTTGCAAATTGATACGTTCTTGTTTTTGTTATGCATAGATCCAGCCACCTCTTTGAAACAGTGGTGTTCACCTTGGGTGCAGCCTCTTATGGATCTAAGTCCTTTTCCTATTCCCATCCTTTACAATGATATGGAAAGGAACACATGGTCAGTTCCTTTTTGTGTCCATATGAAAGCATTTTTTATGGCTTTATTTATATGAGAGAGCTTGTGCAAGAACGGGGTTGGGGGGGGG
>RCUC01071893.1:0-11980 GCA_003697995.1 Taxidea taxus jeffersonii
TTTTTGGTGGCTGTTTACAGAGGTCAGGATAGGGGAAAATTAAGAAAATGAGAGAGATTATTTGTTGATAATTTAAAAGTGAAAGTAGACTGGGCAACATCTCTCTCACCATTGTTTGCAACAAAATACTTTTTGTTTGCAACAAAAAGCTTAATAAGGGGGACAAAAATTTAATTATTAGCCAGAGATGAGCTGATGGAAATTCTAAGATGAAAGAAGGAAACAGAAGAAAAAATGTTTTCTGATAATAAGTCCTCACTTATTAGAGAGGCGATATGTTGCAGTGGAAGGAATCAGAACTGCGTTTGAGTAATGATTAGCTAATTCACTACATTACACTGATTGGTTATCTTCTGCATCTAGACATTACTGTGTGCCAAAAGTACAACATGGTCACTACCATAGGGTTGCCAGAGGAGGCACTGCGCAAGTCAGCAAACCATTGGGCTAGAGTGTGACGATGCTGTAGTAAGGGAGGACAGGGAGCTTTGAAAATATATACAGTGTGTTGGGAGTATGTGCTGGAAGAAGAGATGTCTAGGTTGAGACAGCATAGGTGCCATGTTGGTTTGTGCCACAGGTCCTTTGTACCACCTGTTTCCTCTGCCTGGAATGCTGTCCCCTGACCTCTGTGTAGTTGACTCCTTGATACTCAGTTAAAAGATCACTTCTTCAGAGAAGTCTTCCTTGACCAGCTAATTTAAAGAAGTCTCACAGATAATTTCTACCCAATCACTCTTTTATTTCATTCAGAGCTTTTATTATTATATGGTGTTTTCTGGTATTTTTATTGTTTGTCTCCCTATTAGAATATTTGCTCCACGAGAGCCTGGACCTTGTCTGTCTTGTTCATCACTGTATTCTCAGTGCTTACGGTAGAGCCTCCTACAGAAGAGGTGCTTAACAAATGTTTGTTGAATAAATAATTAAGTGACAGTAACAACTGGAGGAGAGAAGGGGGGGGTGGGACAAAAAGAGAGGAAGAAATGCTCCAGTAGAGGACTCACAACTCTGGTTGTGAGTTCTTGATTCCTAAGTCCCTACCAGGATTTGTTGAAGAAATTGACTCATTTCTCCTCAGGGGGCCTCCTTTGTCTGTGGAAGGGGTTGGCTCTTCTGTGCTGATGGACTTACATTTCGGTCTGATCCTATTCTGCTGCATATTTCAGAAATTCCATTTTAACTCTTTGTGAGCACACTTCCCTGTGTTCCAGCTCTGCTACAGGGGTTTTAGTTTTCAGATTTCCTTGGCCCCTTTAATGGAATTTAGGGAATGAGAGGTCCATCTGTGAACTCAAGTCACTATCTTGAATTTGGAAGTCTGAAGGGCAACTTTTTTTTCCCATTTTTAAAATTAAAATTTAATTAATTAACATAGTATATTATTGGTTTTAGAAGGAGAGGGCAGATAATTTATCAGTCTTATATAACATTCAGTGTTCATTGTATCATGTGTCCTTCTTCTTTTTCTTTTAAAAGATTTTATTTATTTATTTGACAGACTGAGATCACAAGTAGGCAGAGAGGCAGGCAGAGACAGAGAGAGAGTGGGAAGCAGGCTCCCCGCTGAGCAGAGAGCCCAATGCGGGGCTCGATCCCAGGACCCAGGGATCATGACCCGAGCCGAAGGCAGAGGCTTTAACCCACTGAGCCACCCAGATGCCCCTCACGTGCCCTTCTTAAACTCCATCACCCAGTAACCCCATCCCCCCAACTTCCTCCCCTCCAGCAACCCTCAGTTTGTTTCCTATGATTGAGAGTATTTTATAGTTGGTTTGTCTCCCTCTCTGGTTTTGTCTTGTTTTATTTTTTCCTCTCTTCCCCTATGATCCTCTGTTTTGTTTTTTAAACAAACACATATCAATGAGACCATATGATAATTGTCTGTCTCTGATTGACTTATTTCACTTAGCGTAATACTCTGTAGTTCCATCCATGTCATTGCAAATGGCAAGATTTCATTCTTTTTGATGACTGAATACTATTCCATTGTGTGTGTGTGTGTGTGTGTGTATGTATATATATATATATACATATATATATATGTACATATATATATGTATGTCCATCAATAGATGAATGGATAAAGATGTATATATATATGTATATCTTTATCCATTCATCTGTTGATGGACATCTGAGCTCTTTCCATAGTTTGGCTATTGTGGGCACTGCTGCTATAAACATTGGGATGCAGGTGCCCCTTCAGATCACTACATTTGTATCTTTGGGGTACCCAATAGTGCAATTGTTGGGTCATAGAGTAGCCCTGTTTTCAACTTTTTGAGGAACCTCCACACTGTTTTCCAGAGTAGCTGCACCAGCTTGCATTCCCACCAACAGTGTAGGAGGGTTCCCCTTTCTCCACATCCTTGCCAACATCTGTTGTTTCTTGACCTGTTAATTTTAGCTTTTCTGACTGAGCCATTGTGGTTTTGATTTGTATTTCCCTGATGGTGAGTAGTGTTGAACATTTTTTTTCTCTGTTGGCCATTGTATGTCTTCCTTGGAGAAATGTCTGTTCATGTCTTTTGCCCATTTCTTGATTGGATTAATTGTTATTTGGGTGTTGAGCTTGATAAGTTCTTTGTAGGGTTTGGGCACTAGCCCTAAAGGGCAATTTTACTCTTAAATTTAAACTCAGGTAATTTTTCCCCATGGACTTCCTGGTATGTGTTTGGAAAAGGAAACATACTTTAAAACCCCTTGAGAAATACAGAATTAGGAGGAAAAAAATTGCTCTAAAAGCAGTTAAAATTCATCTCACACATGTTGCATCTAACATACCCAAATGTTTGGGATTAAGCCCATTAATACTGCCTTCTATGATGGTGGGTAATCAAGTCCAAAATGTGTGTTGCCACCATGGAGCTGGCCTGATGGGGACTTGGTATTAAGCTCTCTTTCAGACCTCATGGTCCCTGAGGATTTCAAAATTCTTGGAACTGCAGTAAAGTTAGGCAAGGGGGAAGCTGTTCATGAATGATCTCTTGGAGCAGCTGCATGTTGGTGGACTCACCAAGCTCTAGAATTGGATTTTCAGGTTCAGAAAAGTAATTCTATTGCTTCTTTTCTGGGAGGTAGCCAAGCTTTCATGGTTCTGATTTAACCACCTGAATTTTCTGCCCAGAGTATTATTCCCTTCTGGAAAAAAGGTTTACTTAGGAGATCACATGCTTCATAGAGGAATAGAGCATAATGTAACTTCAATTTTAGAGTACGTTTATATGGAAGAATGAATAAAAGTCCAAGAAAAGCGAGGTCTGCTTTGAAAAGGAGGAAAATTGGAGAGGGACTCACCCAGTTAGAAATGAAAACATATTGCAAAGCCAGAATAATAACAGTAAGATTCTGGTGCATGAAGAGAGAAGGAGACCTGATGGAACAGGGCACAGAATTTCAAGAAGATCCAGATTTAGATGGAGGCTAGGTTTTTGATGAAGTTGTCACTATAAATAAGTGGCAGAAAGAAGGTGTGAAGAGGTTTAAAGTTCTTTCTTCCTTTCTTCTTCTGTTCACTTTCTTTTTGAATTACTCTCCTTTGCTATTTTCATTCTGCCTTCTGATGAAGTAAGAAGGATGAGCCCCTGCTCTGGAAGAGGAGCCTCACCTGCTTTCCTACCTTAGGAGGCCAGTGGAGAAGCAAAGGAGATAGTATTCAGATGACTGGTACCTATTTCTGATCTAATCCAGTTACAGGAGACTAGAGAAGGACTTATGGGTAAAATCCTAATTGGAATAACCCAAATGTAACTGAGACTCTTTGGGGGAGCCCATGCCTTCTCCACATCCTTTTTGAGGCATTTCAACAACAGAAATAATCCAAATCCAATACTCAGAAGATCAGACGGTAAGGTGGGTTTCTGAAGGCTTTAGGAGGACAAGGAAGAGAATTTTCCCGGCCTTGAAATTCCTCATTAACATCTATGTTCTCAGTTTTTGCCTTGTTTCACCTCTCTTCTGATTCCTACTCCATCTCCTGAATCTTTTTATCCCTGTAACTACTTTGGCTCCCCCTCTTTGCTTGCACACTTTTCTTAGAAAATCCAAAGAAAGCTTCCTCCTTGGAAGGCAAAAGGGAATTACCCGTAGCTAGTAATTTATTTTCCCTTTGCCTAGAATTTACTCTGTGGGTATTCCGTCCTTTCTTTCTTTAGGAAAATTATAGGTGGCTATCCCAGATTCATGGCTAGCACTTTTGGGGGCTGGGGCACAGATACAATTAATTTTGGTTATCAAGACTAGTGTGGGTCCCTTCCTAGATGTTACAGTATGGCTCCTATCTTGGGCTTTTAATTTACCTGCACATTCCTCAAGGACTATTTCTAGCGTTAATGGTCTTCACTAGTGGGTCTTCTATTACTTTTGCAGAGAACGGGCTTATTCAAAACCCAGGTAGGAGAAGAGACTAGAATTATGACTTTTTCTTGCTTCATCAGCTTTTAAATATACCCTTTGTATTTGTTTGATGGAGATGGCAGGTACTCTCCTTTTTTGTGAGCTTAAGATAGAAACAAAGTTTCAGCAGAAGACAGAAAAAAACTTTATTTGGGAGGTACAGGAATGGATAGGAGCATATTTTTTATTCTAAGTCTTATTACCTGGCAGAAACAATGCCTATGTCGCTTATGGACATCAAGTGGTTATTCTACACAGGAAGTCTCCATTCTAGTCCTGTCCTTTCTTATCTGACTGTCACTGACATGGGAGTCATTGTCAATATATTAGTGCGTGAAAATAATCTGTGAGTGGAGAACTGGGTTTTGAGACGGGGAAGAAGCAGTGGAGGGGAAGTGAACAGCTGTTCCCCTACCCAGGCTAGTTCCCAGGCAGGAATTTTCTAGTTAATGTTAGTTATCCTTCACCCCCATTATTTTACCTGGCAATTCAGCCTGAAATCTTACCAGTCAGAACTCATCTGGGTAAATAAACACCTTAAAAAAATTCAATATCTGTGGAAAGCATGAGTAATGTTCTCATAGGTGGAATTAATCTCTTTTTCCTCTATGGTTCTGTATTAGTTAGTTCTACCATGTAACAAAATACCCTGAATTTAGTGGTTTAAAAGCACCAGTCATTTTAATTGCTCATCATTCTATGTGCCAGCAATTTGGGCTGGTACCAGATGGTTGGTTCTCCTCCTGCTCTGTTTTGCGGTTATCTGGGTCTCTGTGGTTATCTAGGGGTTTCAGTTGGAATGGCTCATCTCTGCTGTATGTAGATGTACCTTCCAGCAGGCTAGTCTGAGCTTCCTTACAGGGTAACACTGCGTTCTAAGATAGCTAGAGCTGAATCTTCAAGGTCTCTTGACACAATGGCTCAGATATCACACCATGTCATTTCTGTTGCATTCTTTTGGTCAGAGGAAGTCACAGGTCAGCCAACATCCAAGGAGTGGAATCATAGACTCCACCTCTTGATGAGAGGATCTACAAGATCTCATTCCAAAGGAGGCATGACTACAGGGAGGGGAAAAATCATTGTGGCCATCTTTGCAAAGAATCTACCACAGCTTCTGTGGCATACAGACTTTGTCTCTAAGTTTCCAGAAGCAGAAATTCTTGCTTAATCATCTGGCAGTACAGGGACTTGGGCCTTTAGTCATTGGTTGAATTGAATTCACATGTAGAGTGAAGCCAAAAGCTGAGTGTCTGGACATAAGGCCTAGAAAGGGCACTTGGTGGGTAGGTTCAGAGGCCAGAAGCCTAAACCTTACTGGGACATCTGCTGAGACAAGAGTGTCTGGATGTCCATGGAGGTTCAGAGGCCAGAAGCCTAAACCTTACTGGGACATCTGCTGAGACAAGAGTGTCTGGATGTCCATGGAGAGCAGGGAGGATCAGTGGGGAGTAAGAGTCAGGGCTGAAGGTAGGTACCAGGAAATGGGTAGGAGTGGAGTTCAGTGGCAAAGCCTGAGAAGGGGTGGCAGGGATAAGTTGATGGGTGGTTTCACTCAGTAGTGCCATCTGGGAATGCCTGTGGAGCTCAGGACTGTGGACCCCAGGGGTCTTCAGCTGTGGCTTGAGGAGGGGCAGGCAGATGAAAGCCTGGTTGCCTTTACAATTCCCCAGAATGGGGCAGGGTTCTGCTGACCTTTACAGCGGAAGCGAGTTCCTTGAAAGAGTGCTAAAGCTCTGCTACTCCCCTGCTTTGTAAATCCCTTCATTCTTCACCTCTACAGTTCTGGCTCAAACAGTTAAAACCCACCTCCTCTATAGAATCTCCCTGGACCTCACTTCTGCAGGCAGTGACTACACACTCCCTTCTCTCTCTCTCTCTCTTTTTTTAAAGCATCCGTGTCTATTCAACTGGTAACATGCTTCTCTTTCTACCATGTATTATTAATTTTCTTTCAGATATTTTTTCTAAATGTAAATGGTTAGTTTTTTGAGAATAGAGATTATATCTTATATTTTCCTGTCGTTCCTTAAAACTATGACCTCCACAGAGTAAAGGCTCGATAAGCATTGCTTGTTTGGCATATGAATTAGTTTCTGTTGCACAATAACTCTTCAAAATTATTGGTCTAGTAACTCATATTTGTTAGCTCACAATACAGTGGATGGACACAGGGACTGAGTTCAGCCAGGTAGTTCTTTTGCAATCAGCTGTTGGAGGAGCTGGTGGCTGGGTGTTCTAAGTTCGCTCCACTCGTGTGTCTGTCAGTTGTCAGGTTTTCAGCTGGTCTGACTAGCTGTACTTCTCTGCCATGTGGCTTCTAATCCTCTAGAAGGCTTGTGTGGGTTTATTCACATGCCGGACTCAGGATTCAAAGTGCAGCAAGCAAAAGGAAAGACCCAGTGAGAATGCTTTTTGTCTCTGTTGTGTCACGTTTGCTAACGTCCTATGTGCCCTGGTGAGTCACATGGCCAAGCCCAGGTTTGCAGAGTGGACAAGAAGAGTCGGCCTCTTAATGGGAGTACCCATACAGTCACATTGCAAAGCAACATACTGAGATGGATAGAATTCGTGGCCACTATTACAATCAACCCATAGCCTGCCTTTTGGCTGTCAGTTACTCACATTTCTCTTAAATGGAAAATATTCCTAACTCAGGACCCTGGAAGTCTCATGGTAATTAGGGCACCAAGCTTGAAGTCTACGGTCTTATGATCTATGTCAAGTCCAGATGAGGGTTCTTGTGTGGGGAGCTTCTTGGTCTAAGGACCTATGAACTGAAAAGACAAGGTTATATAGCCCCTTGTGAGACAGAGCCAGGAAAGCCACATTAAAAATTTAATTAAAAAAATTAAATTAAAAATTAAATTAAAAATTAAAAATTTTTTTGCCTTCAAAAAGGCAAAAAACAGGAATCACAGAGAACTTGCTAGTGTACAGCAGTTCTGACATCCAGCTAAACACATGTGCCATACATGATTCTCTTTGGGATCAGGGGATGGTCCATGATTAGGGCTGAGCTCTGCCCCCTGAGAGTGGTTCCCTAGTCCACTATGTAGTCTAGTCTATAAGGAATGACTGGCATTTGCAGGTGAGTAAATTTTCCACCCTGCTTTTTTTCTTCTAGGAAGCTGGAGGCCCAAAGACTTTCTTCATTTTTAAGTGTCTCAGTCCATTTTAGTCCAATCTGGCATTACTTTTATCAGATATAAACTATCTGTGGGTTTTTTCTTTTTTTAAGAATCTGATTCAGATCTACTCCATTCAATAGATTTCACTTACATTCTGAGCTAGGCCTTTTTCTTCTAAGGGAGACTTGCCAGGCTGCAGTGGGACAGTAACTTTAATGAAAGCACTTGGCATAGCTGAGAGAGCCCACCAGTCACTGGCTGCAGTCTTTCTGAGATATTAACAAGTGGGCTTGCAAGGTCTCCTTAGTTTGATCCTTATCCTGAGGTTGTGTCTTACTTTGAGAAGCAAATGCATCATCCAATTCAGCAAGTTTTGGCTTCTTTCTGAGCTCTGAATTCTGCTTGCAAATGGCAAAGCTCTTCCTTTATTTCTGCTCTCTTTTTTCATATCTTATCATAATCAGATAAAATATGTCAGTTGGCACTTTAAAAAAAAATTTATTTTAGAGAGGTGGTGAAGGGACAGAGGGAGAGGAAGAAATTCCCAAGCAAACTCTGCTGAGCACGAAGTCTGACTTAGGGCTTGATCTCATGACCCTGAGACCATGGTCTGAGCCAAAACCAAGAGTCAGAGGCTCAACTGACAGAGCCACCCAGGTGCCCCCCGCCGCCCCCACCCTGCACATGGCCACTTTTGACATTTTGTCTGGAAATCATCGTGCTAAGTTCTACACTTTCATTATGCTTATTTCCTATCTTCTAAGTTAACATACGTGATATTTTGCCAATTGTTTCTTTATGAAATAACATGGGGTGCCATTTTTCCAGCCTGTGATACAGCAGGTTCTTCATTGCTTTGCTCTGCTAACAGTTTGCTTGCCATTTTTTAGAGTTGCCTGAGCTTTTTTTTTTTTTTTTTTTCGGTTGCTTTTCTAGGCTCTGCTTGCTACCTGGCTGAAAAGGCAATGCTACCTATTTTGGATTTCATTATTTTAGCACTCTAATTCTGGGATCATTTCTCTTTCAGTTGGCTTTTGTTTTGTAACAAATCATCCACAAACTTAGGGGCATAAAATAAGAAACGTTGATCATTTCCCACAATCTATGGGTAAGTTGGGTGGTTCTGATTTGGGCTGGCCAGGCTAGGCTGGGAGGTCTAGGATGGCCTTACTCACATGTCTGACAGTTGCCTAGATGTCGTGGGGTGAAGGGAGCTGACTTGACACTTAGTCTTTCATTATCCACAGACTGGCCTGAGCTTCTTGTATTGTGGTGGTTGCAGATTCCTATAAGTAGCCAAGAAAGGAAACTCATTTTGATGCTCTGCTTGTACCATGTTTGCTATTATCCTGTTGATGAAAGCACGTCAAATGGCCAAGCCACATCAGTGTGGAATGGGAATCCCTGGGGCAAGGTGGGGAGGGAAGCTATTGCAGCCATGTTTGCAGACAATCTATTGTATTTGGTATGGAGAGTATCTCTTCTAGGATTTTAATTTTTGTTCATGGGTGTTCCATTCCACAGAAGGAAGTTCCCAAGAAACAGCATATGGTGTTTTATATTTATCTTTTCTAGTCAATGTGTGTATACAGTATTCATGAACAATAGAGAGAAATTTTTTTTTTTAAAAATATCTTATTTATTTATTTAACAGACAGCAGGCAGAGAGAGGCAGAGAGAGAGGCAGAGAGAGGAGGAAGCAGGCTCCCTGCTGAGCAGAGAGCCTGATGTGGGGCTTGATCCCAGGATGCTGGGATCATGACCTGAGCGGAAGGCAGAGGCTTTAACCCACTGAGCCACCTAGGCGCCATAGAGAGAAATTTTTTATCTGCACAGGTGATGAGATAAACACTACAAGATTAAATAAATATTTCTTTCCCCAAATTTCATAAAGATATTACTGGTGAGGAATTACACATATTTAAAAAGGTATTTATTTATTTTTAAAATTCAAGTATAGTTAACATATAGTGTTACTAGTTTCAGGTGTACAGTATAGCAATTCAACAATTGTAAACAGTACTCAGTGCTCATCATGATAAGTATACTCTTAATGCCCTTCTTTCACCTATTCTCCTACCTCTTGTTTTGTAACCATCAGTTGGTTCTCTATATTTAAATCTGTTTTTTTTTTCTTTTTTAGGGGAGAGGGTCTCTTTTCTCTTTGTTCATTTGTTTTGTTTCTTGATTTCCACATGAGTGAAATCATATGGTATTTGTCTTTCTCTGACTGACTTATTTCAGTTAGTATTATACTGTCTAGCTCCATCCATATTGTTGCAAATAGCAAGATTTAATTCTCTTTTATGGCTGATTAATATTCCATTTGTGTATATCTATCTATCTCACATCTTTTTTTAAAAAAATATTTTAATTATTTCTTTGACAGAGAGGGATCACAAGTAGGCAGAGAGGCAGACAGAGAGAGAGAGAGAGAGAGAGAGAGAGAGAGGGAAGCAGGCCCCCCGCTGAGCAGAGAACCCGATTTGGGACTCAATCCCAGGACTCCAGGATCATGACTGAGCCGAAGGCAGAGGCTTAACCCACTGAGTCACCCAGGTGCCCTATCTCACATCTTCTTTATCCATTTCTTTATTAATGGACACTTAGGCTACTTCCATATCTTGGCTATGGTGCAATAATCAGAGAGGTGCATATATCTTTTTGAATTAGTGTTTTTATTTTCTTTGGGTAAATACTCAGTAGTGGAATTACAGGATCTTATGATAATTCTATTTTTAATTTTTTGAGGAACCTCTATACTGTTTTCCACAGTGGCTGTACTAGCTTACATTCCCATCAACTGTGTACAGGATTCCTTTTTCTCCACATCCTCACCAACACTTGTTGTTTTTTGTGTTTTTGATTTTGGCCACTTTGACAGGTATAAGGCGAAATCTCACTGTAGTTTTGATTTGCATTTCTCTGATGATTAGTGATGTTGAGCATCTTTTCATTGTCTGTTGGCCATGTGTATGTCTTCTTTGGAAAAATGTCTATTCATGTCTTCTCATTTTTAATGGGATTATTTGTTTTTTTGGTGTTGAGTTGTAGAAGTTCTTTATGTATAAGTTCTTTATAATTTTTGGATGTTAACCACTTATCTAATATATCACTTGCAAATATCTTCTCCCATTTAGTGGGAGACAAGCCATTTAGTGGGTTATCTTTTTGTTTTGCTGTTGGTTTCCTTCATTGGAATTGTACACAATTCTTTGAAAGCATTGCCAGTGATATTTAGTTAACATGAACATTTTTTTTGGTTTAATACCAAAAAAATTAAAATATGCTTTCACATCTACTGCTTTGTGGTATTAACAATCATAGCCCTGACTAGTTACAAAACCAAAAGAACTTGAGGTCTTCCAAGATATATATTGACAGTGCCACATTAAGAATCTGCAAAGAAGAAACTCCTAATGGTGATATCTAAATGGAAAACAGGAAAACCGAAGCTCAAGGTGGCTGAAGAGAAATGGAAAACAATATGAAAGCAATTATGTAAAAAAATATAGTCTGGTAAGGGGAAAGTAAATCAAAAGAGTTACTTAAAAAACATCAGCCTTGGGCAAAGTGATGGATAATTTTGTGTGTCAAGTTGATTGGGCCAGAGGTACTCAGACATTGGTCATGCATGATTTTGGGTGTGTCTGAGAGGTGTTTCTGGATGAGATTAACATTTGAATCAGTAAAGGTAGTAAAATTTAGTGCCCCTTAAGTGGGTGGGCCTCATTCAATCAAAGGCCTGAAGAGAACAGCAGGCAGTGGTGGAACCCAGTGGGATGATGGTGGGGAGATGGCTGCAGGGCAAACATACATTAAATTCAGGATCAGCTTCTGCTTAAATGGGAGTTGGCAGGGTGGTAAAAACCCCTGAATATTTCAAACACAATATTAACTATTCTGGAAGCCAGGCTAACACTTGGGCTTGAAGAAATTAGTAGATAAAGCAAGAGTAGAATTAGGAGTTCTCTTTTAAAGGTGCTTTAGGGGTGGATATTAGCTCAAAAATAGTAGCTTAAATGTTTCAGTGTCACTAATGTTCAAATTAGAAAGTGCCTTGAAAAATAGGAAATAATTACAAAGCCCATTAGAGTTTTACAGTGGTTGTGGGAAAAATAGTAGAAATAACCTTTCCAGATTTAATGAGGGAATCCATTTAAAGGCAAGTTTTGATACAGTGAGCATGCATTTATGGCAGAGGGATATTTTGCTTAATTATCCTGTTCATGGAGAGTATTTTTCCTCATATATAAGATGAATATAGGCGGGCTATATGGATTACTTTCTTTTATAAGATGTTCAAATAAAGAAACTTGGAGCACAAAGATAATGAGAATTTTAAAAGAATTTATAAAGCAAAATAGAGTTTGGAATTCTTATAATTAAAAATTATATAAGACCTTCATAAATATTATAGAAGACTTGGAAATTAAGGGAAAAAAAATCAC
>RCUC01071904.1:0-19377 GCA_003697995.1 Taxidea taxus jeffersonii
CACACACACACACACACACACACACACACACACCAGTTCAGGTGGAGGGAGAGGTCTATGATTCCCAAGCAAGAAAGGCTAAGGGGTCTTCTCCAGGGCAAAAGCACTCAAAACAGAGGAATAGCTCTGAAGTGCATCTAGGATGACCACAGGAACTGGCCTCGTCAAAGATGACTACATTCTAGAGTTGGCACAAGAGTAGAATGCTAGTGTGCTCCAGGCATCCCTGTTGGCTTAGACATAGAAGATGTCCATGGTACTCTTGCAACTCCGAAGACTACGGTCCATACTGTCTTCCCCATTTTCCAAGCAACATGCAATCTTTCCCAGTTCTATGTGAGTGGGTCCAATGATAAGAGGGTTAAAATTCACCCCAGGCCATGCAAAAATTGGAGGCAAAAATCAAAGTACATTATAGCAAATAAAGTTAGATTTCTTGCATTCATTTCTCTTTTTTTCCAATTTTTTTACATTCATTTCTTGAGTGAAACTCACACCTTCTACACTCACAAACAACCCTATGTGACAAGGAATATTATTTCTATTTTATACATTGGGAAATCTAAGCCAGAAGTTAAGTAATTTGTATAAAGTTATGCCATTAGTAAGTGATGGAACTGGGATTTGAAGATAGGGGAGTAGGTGGCTGAAGGCAGCAGCCTGTAGATTAGGAAAAAAAAAACAAACAGCAAGCATTTCTCCAGGAAAGGGTTAGAAAGTAGAGATAATGGAATCCAATATTCAAAGGACAAAAGAAACTCTGAAGACCAGGAAGAAAAGTCCCAATTAGTAGTCAGAAGCCCCTAAGAGCATGTGTTAGCCTTACAAAGACCAGGGCCATGTAGCAAAAGTTCTGTTATAACATGATGATGGCACCATACTGAGAAATATAGTTAGGGTCTGGCTCCATCTCCAAACCAAGATCTGAGCGCAAGCTGTCAGAGAGCTGCCTGCTGCCCAATAGAGTTTCTTAGTAAGCATAGATTATATTTTTAATGATGCCCACAAATCAAAACACATCGAGAGCAACAAGGAAGGACACAGTTTGATTTTCTAGAGGATTAAAATCAAATCTAAAGGGAGTTTGCTTCGGCTTTGACTTATTAGTTTTGTACCAAGTCATGTCTTTAATAGATCAACCAGAAGTCATTCATATGGAATGCACTCCAGCTTAATAAGAAAAAGAAAAGGTACTACCCCTCCTCATGAAAACGAAAGGAGAGGAGGAAAAGAGAAGAAAAACTGCTTTCCATCACCAAGTCTTTTATCAACTTCCAGACTGTCTTCAGATATTCACACCCTTTTAACTCTTTGTGCCTACATGTATCACTGATATTCATAATAGTGACCAGAAAAAAGATTAAACTATATTTAGTGAACTCTGTTAAGATAATGATAATTCTGGTGCAATACTGCCCCTGTATAAATTGGTAAAAATAAATTTCTATGAGGCAAGTTGACAGTGTATATCAAGATTTTCTAAAAATTCTCACATTCTCTGACTCAGAATTTTATTTCTTGTAATCTATCTTAGATTTTTTAAAATGCTACATTCATGAAGATTAACAACAGCACCATTTACAAATCAAAAATTAGTATTTAAACATAGTATGTTCAACCACAGGAAAATTAGGTAAGTCAGTGTAATATTTCAGTGTTAATTAAAATTACAGATATAAAGCCCATATAAAACATGAAAAGCTGTTCTTATAAGGTTCAGTAAAAAATCAGTATAAATTTTTTTATTTACATTTTGATTATAACTATGTTAAAACCACATATGCCCATGAGAAAAGACTAGGAGAACATAAACTAGTACTGCAAAATTCTAACCATCATTGTTTTTTTTACTTTTTAAGATTTTATTTATTTGAGACACAGAGTGAGTGAGCACACATGTGTGGGGGTAAGGGCAGCAACAGAGGAGAAACAGACTCCCCGCTGAGCAGGGAACCTGACAGGATGGTGATGTGGGGCTCCATCCCAGAACGCTAGGTCATGACCTGAGCCAAAGGCAGATAGATGCTCAACCTACTAAGCCACCCAGGTGCCCTTAACCATGATTGTTTTAGATAGGGATATTATACATGATTGGTTTTTCTTCCATATTATTTTCTGTTTTGAAGACGGGATAGATTTTAAGGTATTCCATTTCCTATAAGATATTTCAATTCTGACAGTCAATAAAGGTTTAAAAAAACCCAGATTTAATAAAAACTAAATTTTTTTTTTAAAAGATTTTATTTATTTATTTGTTAGAGAGAGAGAGAGAGAGCACAGGCAGACAAAGTGGCAGGCAGAGGCAGAGGGAGAAGCAGGCTTCCCTGCCAAGCAAGGAGCCCGATGTGGGACTGGATCCCAGGACGCTGGAATCATGACCTGAGCCGAAGGCAGCTGCTTAACCAACTGAGCCACCCAGGCGTCCCATAAAAACTAAATTTAATGCTAACATTAATCCAGGTAAACATTCATTTTACAATGATTTTTATTTTTAAATAAAATAAATTTATTTTTAAATGAAATAAATTAAAATAAAACCCTTTTCAGAATTTAAAGGATTAATCTTAAGCTAATTGGGAAAATAAGATTATCTAAAATAAGTGTCTCATATTCTATGTAATCAAATTTTACTAAAAGGCAACAAGACACCTTTCTCTACTAAATGTAATTGTTATGATCTTCAATTGCTATAAACAGATGAACATATGAGTACACAAACCAGGGACTAAGCACATAAATTGACACTTTCATTTCTTATTTAGTATTTCCAGTATGGAGGCCAGATTCAAACATGGAAATACTACCTGAGGTCTGGATGTACAAAATAAAAACCTAACAAGAATTTTCTCCCAGATCTCTTCCAAATAATGAAATTATTGAATACATATGATAGCTAGTTTTAAAGACCTTAAAATTGATTATTTGTAAACGAAAGGTAGAGGTGGCCCTGTAGTCTCATTCCCATTATGATTTAAAGGACTGATGCTTAATGCATTCACTTCCTGGAGAGTTTTAACATTTTGTCTGCGAAGGAACTCTTCCACCATAAAAATGAACCTTTAATAGTACAGTCGCAGCAATCAGCTAATACAGTGTTGGGAGAATCTAGGGCTGAATGGAAGCTCTTTGGAGACCTGAAATTGTGTGCTGAAGAGAATCATTGATTTAATCCCTGCATATTTGTACTGGTGATTATTCACATTTGCATAGTTGTAGTTCACGGATTCCCCACACGTGTGCAGTACTTAAGTTTGGAGCTTTTGGGAAACTTTTCTGATCCAGTGTTACCAAGACTACAAACCCCTCTGCAGAGCTTTTGGAAAGGACCATGTAGGTTGATAGCTGATAAACATGACCTCATAATCATTGTTCAACTCGTTCACTTTCCTTCCCAATTCAGCAATATTACTAAAAAGCTCAATTCTTCATTCAGAAGATGCGCAAAAAGAGAAACCTGATGGACACAGCAAAGTAAATAAGACTTGGTGTAGTTTTTCTTCACCAGAGAATTGGGAACTGACCACACTGTGTGAACAATAGCTCCCTCCTTACTCCTTCACCCTAAAGTGGTTAAGTACTTAGACAAAGAAAATGGTGACCTCAAATTCTTCAGCTCTTTGTTGGTTTTTCCAGTCTTTCACCGAAGACTGACAGGGTAATAACCTCAATAGAGTTTTCAACAAATAAAAGGTTCAGAAAAATTGACAGGAAAGAAGGTTGAAATTATTGGCTAAAATAAGGTCTGAGTCTTATAATAATCGCCCTCTCCAGGATGGTACCAGGCCTGTATCCCATTACCATTGATAATTAGGAGTTCATTACATAAATAGTTTCTGAAGTTTTCAAATGCTTTACAGGTTATATGTTTGTGTGTGTGTGTGTCCACGTGTGCATGTGTGCGCTTGCCAATTTTCGTGTCCCCCTAGATAAAGGTTATATTTGCCTCACTATACTCAGTGCTATGGGAATGTCTGCAAATAAAGTTCAGATTTAGGATGATAATCATGATGATGAAGATGGTAATCTTCCATATTAATATTCTTCAAGGGTCCATAAGAACAGTCATACTTGTAAATGTACACTTTAAGTGGCTTAAATGTGTCTCCTTATGTAGGAAGGGATTTGTCTAGGATGTACACCCTGGAGAATAATGGTTGGGCTGTAGAGTGTGTACACCATATTTTTTATTGACATCTACAAATTATTCTCCACAGTTATGCCAATATACACATTCCAGAGATTTTCTTTTTCTCTATCCCCTCACCACTTGTACTCAGACTTTTACAACATTTTTGCCAGTCTGATAAGTATGAAGCGATGCCTTATTTTATTTAGAATTTTCCTGATTACTTCTGAGGTCGACTATCTATTCTGATATTATTAGCCATTTGTATTTATGTGTGTGTGAATCGTCCTGAAATATATATTTGACCAATTTCCATTGGGTTGTTTGGTTATTATTTAAAAAGTTGATTATGAAGAATTCTTATAAATTCTTGACATTAATATTTTGCTTTTATGTTCTTATATTTTCCCAATCTATTACTTATCTTTCCATTTATTGTGGTTTTTGTGATATAGAATTTTTATTTTAATGTAGTCATTTAAACCAATCTCTTCTATTCTTGCTTCTAATTTTTGTGTCTTATTTAAGTAATTTCTTCCTATCCAGTGTCATAAAGACACTCTTATGTGTTGTTTCTCTAAAGATGTTCAAGTTTTGCTTTTCCCATTTATGTCTTTTATCCATCTAGATTAATTTGGGGGTATGCTGTGAATTTAAGATCCAACTTACATTCTCCTTTGTCGATGGCCAGTTGTCCCTATAAAATTTATTAAATAGTCCATCTTTTTCTTATTCCTTTGTAATGCCAGATCTATCACAAAGTGAGTTTCTATAAATGGATAGGTCTGTTTCTCAGTTCTCTCTCAGCCCATTGGCCTACTTGTCTTCCTGTATACCAATACCACACTGTTTCAATTATTTTCTGGTGGTGTAATTCCTGACTCATTTTTTTTCTCAGTTTTTATTGGATATTCTGTGTCCTTTATTCTTCCATATAAATTTTAAGGTAAACTTTTTGGTTTCCCAAAAATCCCTTCTGGAATTTTGATAGGAATTACATTAATTTATTGATAAAATGTGGAAAGCTTGATGTATTTGTAATATAGATTCTTCCTGGTATACTGCTCTATTTATTTCTTTAAGTCTTACAATAATGTTTTATTATTTTCTCAATAAAGGTCTTGCACATCCTTTGTTAGATATGTTATGAGATGCTTTATGGTTCCTGTTGCTTAGAATATCCAATTACTGTGATGTCATCGATATTGGTGACCAGTGTGAAGTTCTATGGAACGTCAAGATAACCACGCTCCCTGTAGATTTTACTATGATTTATAGCAGTTGTCAAAGCTCTGGTGCAAGCTAGTGAATGTGTACTACTCTCCATGTCTTTGCTACACAACCCTTGGAATGAGACCCCTCTGGTTGCTCTTCAGGCCTCACTCTGCTATAATTTATTTAAAGCTGCCTGGTTAGTTTTGGTAGTTTCCTATCCCCTCATTTCAAGATTTGCTATTTTATAATTTGTAGCTGAAAATACCAATGTCTAAAGTCTTTGCAGCTCTCTTTCTATTGCCTGTTGCTTCTGCCTGTGTGTACCCATGATGCCTCACCTAACTGTCTGCTTAGTTATTTTTGACCAGGAGCTACTCATTTTCTTTACAGAATTATTTGTGGTTGGGGGTATAGCTCAGTGGTAGAGCATTTGACTGCAGAATTATTTGTGGCAATCTTTGCAACCTAGGACTAAGATTCAGTCTGGCGGGTAAGACCTGGGCTATGTATTCTAAACCACATAGTATAAATTAATGAAAATAAAAGTGCATGTCCCTGAGGTTTGAGAGATCATCTCAAGGCAAAAGCTGGTTCAAGACTCCCCTTATCTCTGGGATTTGATTTTTGGCCTCATGAGTCTTGATTATATTTTCAGCTTTCTGATACTTTTAAGAAAACAACATTTAATTATTTCACATAGAAATTTTAGGTTTTCCCCCTATGGGAGGACCAATCTGAGTACCTAATCAGGTATTTACTTAAATTTTTAATTTGCCCACTTCACTCAACAAAATCTAACATTATTCAGTATTTTGATAATCTTCACAAATATTATAAGATATTTAGAATATTTAAATTCTTCTATTCCCTGCCTCTGTTTCTTCTTGTTGCCTTTAGTTCTACTTTTTTACCCCCATATTCATTTTCTACTGCTTCTGTAACCAATTATCACAAACTTAGCAGTTTCAAACAATGAAATTTTATTATCTTTCAGTTCTATAAATCAGAAACTCAACACAAGTCTCACTAGGCTAAAACAAAGGGATTAGCAGGGCTTAATTCCTTTCTGGAGGTTCTAGGAAGAGAATCTGTTTCCTTATCTTTTCTAGATTCTAGAGGCCACCGTATTCCTTGGCTTCTGTCTTTCTTCCTCCCTCATCTATGGCATCTATGGCAGGTTATGACCTTCTCACATTGCATCTCTCTGTGACTCTTCTACCACTGATGCATCTATTTCTCTCATGGCACCTCGGCAAAGATCTCAACTTTTAATGACTCATATTATTAGGTCAGGCCCATATAAATAATCTAAGACAGTCTCCTCATTTCAAGGACTTTAACTTTAATTATACCAGCAAACTCCCTTATACTATGTAAGAGGATATTATTTATAGATTCCTGGGTATAGGGCATTGTGAGAAGGGGGGTGGCATTATTCTGCCCACTGAATCCCAGTCATTATTTTTTGTTACTCTTCTTATTAGTAATACTCAATGCTTACTTAAATTTACCCATATGCTTTCCAGGTTCATTGCTCATTGTTGTTTCTCCCTTTCCACATTTTTAGGGGGTAGGACAGGGGGCTTAAAAGTTATCTTCTTAGAAAAGTATATATTTTACTAATTACCTTAGCACAGTCCTATAAATAGTCTTTTTAATCTGTCTAAAGTTACCTTTGTCATCCTTTGCCTAAATAATGGTTTACCAGGTAGGCTGATTCTTTTTTTCCCTCCACATTATTAAGATATTATTCCACTGGATCTAGCACCCACTGTTGTTCATGAGAAGACAGCTATTAGTCTGGGCATATTCTCTTTGTATGTAATTAATTTTTAATCACTGAAAGTTTTTAAGATTTTTCTCTTTGTGTTCCATATTCATTAAATTTATTATTTAAGATATAAATTCATTTGTATTTGCCTGGCTCAAGACACACTGTGTTGAAGACTCATGTCTTCCCTCACTTTGGCAAACATCAACTCTTTCATTCCTTCAAATATTCTCTCTCCTTATTTTTATAATTTTTTCCTTTCAGAAACCTTAAATAGGTGTATGTTTGGACCTTATTATTCTATCCTCAAATCTTTTATCTCCTCTTTCATATTTTCCATCTCTTTTACTCTGCATACAATCTGAATAATTTCTCTTGTCTATTTCTCAGGTCATCAATTCTCTCTGTAGTTGTGTCTATTCTTTAATACTTTGAATACACTAATTCCTAATGCCTTGAACTGTAGTGAGTTTTGATTTTAAATACTAAAGCTTATATTTCAGTAACATTTTTCATAATATTCATTTTTCATAACATTCATTCTTGCCTTACAGTTTCTATGTCTTCTTGTATGTCTATATAGAAGCTTTATTTATATATTAACCTTCATTAAGCCTTTTTAGGGAACTCACTAACTTAACTGTGTCTCCATTAATTTTTTTAATATTTTATTTATTTATTTGAGAGAAAGACAGTGAGAGAGAGCATGAGAGGGAGGAGGTCAGAGGGAGAAGCAGACTCCCCATGGAGCTGGGAACCCGATGAGGGACTTGATCCCAGGACTCCGGGATCATGACCTGAGCTGAAGGCAGTCGCTTAACAAACTGAACCACGCAGGCACCCTCCATTCATTTTTTAAGCCATACTTATTCAAACCACAGAGCTCACTGAATATTTATGGCCAATGCTATATGACCTCTAGTATGCTCTTGCATGTTCCTTCCCACCAATTAATTTGTATGCTCACCATGAGTCTACTGTGTTCACTACTAAAACTGTTTTGCCTAATATTTTATCATGCACACAAGTAAACTAAATATCAGTAAATTAATGAAACATGGATGTGAAGAGAAAGTTGTTTATTTTCTGAAAAGTAATTTAAATCTTTGAAAGATCTGATAAAAGCAAATTACAAAAATTAGGTAAGTGCAAGTAACTATTAAAGAAATGGAAAACTTATTTAAAAAATATAAAATGCTTCTGCCCTCAAAGAATTTGCAATTGTCTTTTTAAGTTAAACAAAACTTTTAACACAAAGATATTTATGAATCCTGATTTCATCTAACATTTTAAATGAACCAAACAATCTTTGGAGTTACAATTCTTCTGTTTGTGGCATCTGCTAACTCTCTCTCATGGTAGAGCATTTCTGTGTATGTGTGGCAATCTGGTATGTCCTAAGTGGTGGAAAGAATACTGTAGAGTAGCACATTTGCATATCCTGAAATCCTAAATATGTCATAAGTTCCAAACAAGCTTTTATTTTAAATTACCTGCTTGGACTTCCTGCATTACAGTGATATCCTTCTACAGTTAAGAGAAGAAGCTGAGTAAAAGGACATCAAATGCTGAACCTAAAGAAATGCTCCTAGCAGTTGAGGACCAATAAAAAAGACTTAAAAGGATCTCAATAAACTAAACTGTCAATAAATAGAAAGATGATAAATAGATCATCTGTAAAGTACAACTGTAGGATTTAGAGAGAAACAATAGTGAATTTCCAAAATTTCAGAAGCATTGGATCATGGTCAGCACACATACATGTTTAATAAAGAAAAACCATTACACTTATTATTTTTATTAAAGTAGTTGAGCTCTATAAAACAAAAAGCTTCATAGCATTTATATAATATCCTCCTTTCCTAACCACTAACATAACATAACATAACATAACATAAAACATTATTATAAGGTATAATAATAATAAGGTATAATAACTTGTACCAAGTTTCCAGCATATGACATGACTTGGTCACAATATCTTCTTTAAGACAACTGAGTTTGTAAAATATTCCCCAAGTATTTCTAGAAGGATTTGCATAGCTGGCTCCACATACTTTTCATAACAATGAGCTCATAATTAGGCACTTTTACATGTTGGTGAAAGCATTCTTGATTGCTTAGAATCTATAGAAAAATATGGGAATTGTGCCAACAACAGCCATAGGTTCTTATGCCACCACAGCCATTTGCTATGCTTCTCCTTCTCTGCTCTAGATTGCAGGACTGGGAGGTGAAGGGAGATTGGAGTAGGGGCTTTGCACTACTGGTCCCTGCAAGACATGTTCCTAAAGTCATATGAACTGGTTTCCAAACGTTTTGGCCAGTGAGAAGCATAGCCACAGACTGGACAACAGAAGGAAAAATTCAGAATCTTTCTTCTCTTCTTTTCAGCATCTGGTGGCAACTCTGCAAATGCCAGCTCCTGACCCTTGATATCAGCATCATTAATACCCCTTCCTTCCTAAATGTCTTCAGCCTATGATGGTAATGACATCCTGCAATTGCTACAATTTGATTACCTCACCACCCCCGTTTAAATGATCAGATTCTCCATCACCTAGGTAATCAAGTTCTACATTAAATCATTTCTGTTGTAAATACTCCAATTATTTTTCTTATTTAATTAATGAAAGTTAATTCATGATTGAAGCAAAGATTACATTCTATATTCTAAAATTTAAAAATTTATTTAGTTTAGCTCTTAATATTTAAGTTCTTAAGACACGCTCTTTGGGTTGCTTATACATTGATTCATAATATCTTACAGACTGTCATTTGGAATATAATTGAGATTCAAAGAAATTAATTAGGTTGTATAACTAGTCAGAAAACTCTAAAATTTTTGAAGTTAGGTGAAATGATACATAACTACAGAGCTGATCACGTATGTTTTGATGTTATGTATATAGTAGACGGTAAACCTTAATTTCTGATTTGTTTTAGTATCAGTTACTATAAACCAATTGAATAAATTGTCATGTACATTCTTTCCTCTTCTTATATTCCACGTGTATATTCTGTAAATGATGCCATTTCATAAAGCCAGTTCTATCAGATGTATATGATATATGGAGGGTAAGAAGGTATAAGTGAGTTCCACAATAATCCAATGCCATTATTTATTTTTTTTAAAGATTTTATTTATTTGACAGACAGAGATCACAAGTAGGCAGAGAGGCAGGCAGAGAGAGAGGGGGATGCAGGGCTAGATCCCAGGACCCTGGGATCATGACCTGAGCCGAAGGCAGAGGCTTTAACCCACTGAGCCACCCAGGTGCCCCGCCATTATTTATTTTACATTTTCTCTTCTTATATTTTACCAGAGTTGCTAAGACAGTGAAATTAATGGTTCAAAATTCTTTCTTCTCTCATGTCTCCTACAAAATCGGTGATGGAGATACTAATGAAAATATAAAACACTAAAGCCCTTATGTCGTGAGGAATTTAAAAAAGAGAAAAAAAAAACAGAAAGAGAATTTTCTCTTTTGAATTATGAGGTGCTGACCATAAACACTTGCCCATACCCATCAAGCTGCTCTGGGTTCATCCCTTGACAAAGGCTTCAAGGTCAACTGCTGAAGGTTGGAGAATTTAATTTCTGTCCTTAAGATTTAAACACTGTGTTTTCAAGAGTTCTGGGACGAAAATCAAAATGTCCCCATATTCATATACCCAAGAGAAACAATACTGACACAAGAAAAATGAATATATAATGACATCTAGGCCATTCAAAACATTTTAACCTTTAAAAATGGAAATATTTGATAAAAGAAGTGACTTTGATGCTGTGCTGGTCACAAGGAAAAGTATGGTTATTCTTGGATGTCTCCCTAAATAATAGTATAATGAGGAAACCTAACCTTTGACTCACTGAAGCAGAGCCTATTCCCTATGGGAAAGCATATTTTAGAGCAATGAGATACCAAAATGGAGAAAACTATTAGCTGTTTGTTCTTCTGCCATCTAGAAAGAGCCAGTTGGGCAGCTACATGAAGTAGAATCCTGGGTAGATAAAGGAGAGCACTATTATTTGGCAGCCTAGTCTCTAAACCACAAAGTGGTATCAATATTGGTCATGTCATCATTTAATTACCCTGGTAGATGGGTCATCTGAATTAATCAGCACAGAATTAAAGTACTTGTGTATATTTGGACCTGGATTCTCTCACCCAGCTATCTCACCCTGTCCCAAAACATCTGGAGAGTGGCCAAAGTGCCCATTTCACTCTGAAGCATGTTGTAGCCAGGGATGATATCCCATGGGTGAGACTGAGCAATACCTGGAGGAATAATCTCAAGCAGATCTTAAAACTCCTGTACGTAGCAGTCCTTAGTCAAGTAAATTATCTCTCAGACTTTTTTTCTTTTCAATAAAGACAGCATGGAGAAGACATGTGATATGAGGCCTATTTTAAAGCCCAGTATTATGCGTTGCCCTGATATCTGGTGCAATCCTCAGGCCTAAAGGCAAATTCCCCTCCACACTCTGTTCCTGTGGATGAGATCACCTACTATATGACCCTCCTTACCTGGGGGACCAGGCACAGTGCCTGCCTATTCTGAGTAGTGGGCCTCAATTTCCTGCCAGTTTGAGGGGTTATTCAAACAAGCCAGTCATCTCCTCCTGTGGAAACAAGATCCTTAACCATCTTGAAACGTCTGCAGCCCTTGGTTTATCACTCTGTACCTGAGTACATCCCTCATGTGACCCTTCATGACATGTGATGTCCCCTTGCCCTGAGGTTTGGGTCTTTGTGGCTAACAAACTGCTGTTGATCTCATCTGTCCAGTGTCAGGCATTATGCGTTTGGCCATCCCCATCACCCCAGGGCAAGAATTTCTCCTTCACCAACAGGGTGAAGAGGTGATGATTAAAAAAGAGAGTCAAAATTAATATTTCTTCCGAGCTGATGAACACTTTCCAGTGTTGAGATAGTGTTCTGGATATGAGACTCAGTTGCTATCTGATCTGAAAAGAAACTTGCTATCCTAACTCTCTGAAGAGCTGTCCACATAGTTGATAATAATGTACCACTACTACCACTACTACCATTTATTTATTTGGGTCAGACACATGCATCATTCTAGTTAATCCTTTAATTCCTCATTTTACAATTAAGGAAACTAAGGCATAGAAAGGTTAAAATGGTTTGCACACGGTCATAGCATTAGTAGGCAGCAAAGTCAGGAGTATACCTAACTTGTTTTGCTTGTTTGTCTTTTACCTTCAGAGTTTCTGTGTTTAACCACAAGATTATACCACCACCATCATTCACTGCAATCAATATAATTATCAATGAATTTCCCTTGGAACCTCCAAATCATGATTAGAACTCACAAAGGGGTGGGGCTCCTGGGTGGCTTAATGGTTGAGCGACCAACTCTTGATTTTGGCTCAGGTCATGATCTCAGGGTCCTGGGAATAAGTTCCTCAACAGGATCCATGCTTAGCAGGGAGTCTGCTTGCCCTCTGCCCCTCCCCCAACTCATGCTCGCTTGCTCTCTATCTTTATCTCTCACAAATAAATAAAATCTTAAAAAGAAAAAAGAACTCACAAAGGGGGAAAAAAGAACTCACACAGTGTTGCTTAGAAAACATTAGTAAATGGCAAACCACTTTAACTCAATTGAATTAATGAATACTTATGATGTGACAAAATACTAAGCACAATATATGGTTGTTAAATTTAATTATTGATTTCTTATTAAAGTGCACTTATGTCTAGAGTTGGAAGGATATCCTACTAAAGTCAAGTAAAAACCCTAAGCAGAATCAACAAATATATGTACAATGAAAGAGTAAAACTAATACTGTTTACCAATGTACAAACTACTATTTAAAAGGCTAAAAGTGCTCTAAAGTTAAATTGAAAATATTACCAAATGAGAAGGCAAAAATACAAGCTAAAGATTAAAGGAAAAAATTCATGTCATATTTAGTCCCTAGCATATTTCTAAGATGATTCTAATTTTAAAACATTTTCTCTAGAGACTCTTTTGAATTCCCCATCTCAGTTTTATTTGGAATTTGAACTTTGTAACAAAGAGAATTTTCTTTCATAGAGTCAGCAATTTAAAAAACAAAGTAAATGTTATTGCTTAGATGGACTGGCTTATTTCACATGGAACCAGTCAAATGGAGAATGGAAACTTTTGCTTTTTCACTTTTATAGATGAAAGATGCACCATGGGAAAGCATACTACATATACCTCATGGTCTTCATCACTTTTCCAGTAGCTTCTGAGGTGGAAGCTTTCTGCTGCTTTTTGATACAGTCTATGTTTATCTATATCTTTAGGGGAAAAACGTCAAGGGATTGTGTAGGGTATTCACTAATAACTAAATAATGTGGGTGTGTTTGACCACTTTCTGTCACTTGGCTGGTTTCACAGCCTTCTTGACCATGTGGTTTCCACATCACCAAGACTGTGTTGCTGTTCAGATGAGAGGGTCTCCTTACTTCGTGTGTGACGAGGTCATGCATATGAGGCAATTGCGTGCAGAAGTGGTTTTTAAGATATGTAACAACCAGTACAACACAGGTACTCACTGAACAGAAAGGACAATGGAGCAGAGTCCTGAGCCATTACCTCTTTACTTGCCAGATTATAAGGAGGTCCAATGGGTCCCAAAGGAAAACACACCATTACATGTGGGATGTCTGAGGCAGTGGATGTTTTCCATCTAGTTCAGAATTACTTCAGTACTTTGATAAAAAATGTAGCTAGACATGTGTGTTCTTAGAGCAAAATACCCCTAAATATGTATGTGTTTGTGTGTGTATAACATATAGATAATATAATACAATACAATACAATATAACATAAGCATGTATTCTTAAAAAACTTGAAGTGGCTTTTTATAGGTCTGGAATTCTTTCCTCAACATTTACAAAGAAAAAGTCTCCCATGACCACAGATCTTATCTCAATTAGTTGTACACCAGAACTTTTCGGTGAGCCACATTGACAAATGAGTACTGATGAAGGAATTTATCCAAGATGGTTTTAAAAGTTAATAGGAAGAAAATTTTAAATGTTTTGATGTGGCTCCTTTTGGCAGAGACCGTTTAGGGATAAGCAAAGTGAATTAGAAGAAACTATCAATGTTCTTTTCATCTTCATCATAATTGATTCTACCTGTGATCATTTTGGGTTCAGTTTCCTATACATATTTGTAACATGGGTTTCATTTCCATAAAATGGGAACATAATAAATATAGGATTTACTAACGATTGTTTTATGTGGCTGCCAATCTGCCAAGTAGCATTCTTAATTATTGCCAGGAAACTAGGCATTTTCCAAACATATGTTTTGGATTTGAGACTAATATGTCATGTCAGCCCTCTTTACTGGACTGATGGGAACCCAGTGGGACTTCAGAGTGTCTGTTTTGGAGGGTGAATTTTTGGGGTTAGATAAAAGCACTAATAGGAGAAGATAGAGCAAAGCATCAAAAGTTTCTGAAAGCAAATCTTACAAAGAAATACATCAAAGAGTTATGTTTTCATTATAACTGATATTTTTACTAGATGAGGATAGAGTTCGATCTTCCTCTAGAAGCCACGAGTAAAGGAAACCAGACCCTAACTTATATTAATGAACCTAATTGCAAGGCTCTTGTCTTCTTTGAACAATATAACCAGGAGTTTTGCCTCAAATTTAAAAAAAAAGAAAAGAAAAGAGAAAAGTATATGTGGCTTTTTCATTAGCCTGTGCAAACCTGGTATGTTCCATCAAAGAATTTATTCCATGACTCGGAAATAAAGGAAACTGAAAATCAAAAGGATCTGGTCCAAATGAGCTATATTTTTTAATGTTTCCCTCAAAAATATTTTTCAAGTCCATGGAAATACCTTTTGGTGGTTTTAGTTTGTTCATCCAACACATGCTTTACTTGTAGCCCACAATTTCCTGACCTTGGCCAAAGAGCTAACATACCCGTTAAATGCACATATAAATGTGAAACAATTATTGACATGGAAGCATATCTTGTTTTCCTCAATTCTTTTTTAGAAGAATATATTTAGTATGGAATACCTCAGTTCTGGTCTTTGGATAGTCAAGTGCTATTTCTACAGGGTTTAGAAGAGGTAGTACTTTTTCTCTAATTCTCTCAGCTAGTTGGGTACTTTTCTGTTGAATTTAATAATGACCTACCAGTCTTTACTTAGTTACTGTTTTTTTTTTTTTTAAGATTTTTTTATTTATTTGACAGACAGAGATCATAAGTAGGCAGAGAGGCAGGCAGAGAGACAGGGAGGAAGCAGGCTCCCTGCTGAGCAGAGAGCCCGGTGTGGGGCTCTATCCAAGGACCCTGGGATCGTGACCTGAGCCGAAGGCAGAGGCTTTAACGCACTGAACCACCCAGGCGCCCCTAGTTACTGTTTTTTAAACACGAATATTTTTATTAATTTAGAGAACTCTGAATGCAAATATGTCTTATTTCAATATTTGGTTAAAGTGGGAAGTGTTGAAGCCCTTCATGTGGCAATGTGACTTCTGTAATGAGAAGTTCAAATACAGAAATGAACGCAGGGCATTTTCTGGGCATTGAGCTGTCATCCTGGGAAGTGCAGAGTGACCGATGCAATGTTTACTTTTCCCCACAAATGCATCAAATGTGTTGCATCCGCAGCCAAATACTTAGAAATGGTATTGGCCTACATCTATGACATAAGCATGACTTTACTGTTTGAAATGTAAGGAAACATCAACAGCTATATATGACTATGCATCTTCTGAAGAGAAGAATTGTTACTGCAGAAAAGTTTAAGGCTCCAGCCCAAGTAAAAGCCTTAGAATCCAGCATTGTCTTTGTTTGTCTCCTATATACTATCATCAATGCATTGAGCTGAAAACTAGGATTCATCAGTTTGATGAATTACATTTAACATCTTATGCTTAAATTTAATAAATTTATTAAGAGATCATTTAATAAACAGCATGTGACATGACTGATGATGATATAAGTAGGACACTGTTTTCTACACCCCTGGAGACAAGTTTTGGGTTGAGAAATGTCAGAGGAAAATTAACATTTTATTGCAAATTTCTTTCTTAACAACTGAGACATTATAACTGGAAAAAGAACTGCGTCAACAAAACCAAGGAATTTCAAAAATCCTCAGATGACCCCACCCAACTGACTTTGCTTTCCTCCTCCTCCTCCTCCTCATCTTCCTCTTCCTCCCCTTCTCCCTCTTTTTCTTCTCCCTTATCTTAGACTTCTGGGATACTTATTGAAAAGGTTTGGAAAATAAATCTCCTTGAACTAAAATGTTTGCAAATAAAACAGCCAATCTGCTAACCCGCCCAGGGAATTTGGCAGACCTCTGGGGGTAGGTGTGGTTAGTTTTCTCAGGTGTTACTTACAAACACTAGCAGAGGAAGAAAGCTAACTCCTCCCCTAAGGCAGGGTCTCACATCTTGCCCTGTGATAGCATTTCCTAAGTACCTCTTTCAAATCTTTTTTTTTTTTGTAGCTTCAAGTTTTTATTTAAATTTTAGTTAGATAACACGCAGGGTAATACCAGTAGAATTAAGTGACTCATCACTTACATACAACATCCAGTGCTCACCACAAGTGCCCTCCTTAATCCCTATCACTCATTTAGCCCATCCCCTGTCCACCTCCTTTCTAGCAACCCTCAATTTGCTCTTTATAGTTAAGAGTATTTTATGGTTTGTCTTTCTCTCCCCCGCACACATTTGTTTTATTTCTTAAATTCCACACAAGAGTGAAATCATATAGCATTTGTCTTTCTCTGACTGCTTATTTCGCTTAGCATAATACTCTCAAGTTAATCCATATTGCCTTAAAGAGCAATATTTCATTCTTTTTTCTGGATGAGTAATATTTCAATGTGTGTGTGTGTATATAATATATATATTATACATATCTTCTTTATCTGGAAGAAATGAACTCCTAAAAACATATAAACTACCAAAACTGAAACAGAAAAAATAGATAGACCAATAACCAGCAAAGAAATTGAATCCATAATCAAAGATCTCCCAACAAACAATAGTCCAGGGCCAGAGGGCTTCCCAGGGGGAGTTCTATCAAACATTTTAAGAATAGTTAACACCTGTTCTTCTCAAGCTATTCTAAAAAATAGAAATGGAAGGAAAATTTCCAAACTCATTCTATAAGGTCCATTACCTTGACTCCAAAACAAAAGATCCCACTAAAAAGGGGAGTTACAGACCAATATCTCTAATGAACGTGGATGCAAAAGTCCTCAACAAAAACCTAGCAAATCAGATCCAACAGTACACTGAAAGAATCATTCACCACAATCAACTGGGATTTATTCCTGGGTTTCAAGGTTGGTTCAACATCCACTAATCAATCAATGTGATACATTACATTAATAAAAGAAAGGATAAGTACCATATGATCCTCTCAATAGAAGCAGAAAAAGCAGTTGGCAAAGTACAGCATTCATTAATGATCAAAACTCTCAACACAGTAGGGGTGGAGGAAACATACCTCAATGTCATAAAGGCCATATACGAAAGACCCACCATGTGAGTGGGGAAAAACAGAGAGCTTTCCCCCAAGGTCAGGAACAAAAAGGGATGTCCATTCTCAGCACGGTTACTTAACATAGCACTGGAGTTCCCAGCCTTAGCAGACACCAAGTATGTTTTGTTAGTAGGGCCAAGAGCGCTACATACCTCACTCAAAGAGACTCCTGACAAAAGAATTTCAGGAAACACTACGGAAAGAAAATGAAAGGGCCGTGCCTTTTATTTATCGGTTGATTTGTTTGTTTGCTCAACAAGACCTTCCTTTCGTGGGTGTGACTATCTCTCCGAATCAGTGAACTATTTAGCATCATCCCAATCCCAAATGGAAAGAACACAGGCTTTGAGGGTTTCAATCTGAATGTGAATCTGTTCAGATCCTGCACAGTTTTCTTAATCTTTCTCATCCTTCGTTTTTTAATATGTAAAATGAACATGGCTGCAGCTTCCTAGCATGACCAGGAAGAGCAAACACAATGGTGCATGCAAGGTGCTAGCACAGTGCCCAGCACTTGGACAGCCTTCAGTGAATGGTTGTGATGATTCCAATGAATGTTAGCCCTTGCAATGCCAATCAGTCTGTAGGCACGGGGCATTATTCCATGGAATTGTTGCCTGGCTTTCTTGGCAGAGGAGTACTCTCAGTTTAAAAGAAAACTGTCAAGGATGACACAGATCCTCTCTCACCAGATGTATCTCCCTCAGGATTTGTCAGCTTTTATCCGGTAGGGGCCATGGATATGAGCAAAATTATCTTGTGATTAAAATATCCAGAATCAAAAATGCCTTCAACCCCAGAAACTAGAGATAGCGAGGATTTTCGGAGGAATTTGGCTGAATTTCAGAGGTTTGTACATTGACTCTGAACACTTCTTCTTGTCCAAAGACCACAAGCAGTTGAAGCCTGGATTGATCATCTGGACTGCATCATCTGACATTTGTTTGTATTTGTGCATTTTGTAGTATGAACTCTTTTCATCATGGTTAAGTATAAATTCCATGGAAATTTTAAATTTTATATTATAGCAGCAACACCAAACTCTCTCACAGCATTTATATAAAATCCATTTTCTTAGCTCTTAAAAATTATTCGTTTTGTTCTTTATTCAGTTATTCATTTCTACCCAGACAATTCCATTAACTCATCTGGAATATCTATTTATCTCTGCCCATCCAACTCTTATGCATCCTCAGATCTCTTTACCCTCAGAAGTCTAGAATAGACTTGAGACCTGGGGTGTCCGGGTGGCTCAGTCGGTAGGGCGGCTGCCTTCGGCTCAGGTCATGATCCCGGGGTCCTGGGATGGAGCCGCACAACAGGCTACCTGCTCAGCAGAGAGCCTGCCTCTCCCTCTCCTTCTGCCTGGTGCTCTGCCTACTTGTACTCTCTACCTCTGTGTCAAATTAAAAAAAAAAAAAAAAAGAAGTCTAGAATAACCTCTCCAAACAGGGGCAACCCTCCTATATCCCTCCCACTGCAACCTTCAGAGAATTCAGATGGTGTGTGTTACCCATGTGTGTGTAACCAATTGCTTTGGAAGGGAGTTTTATATATTGTTTATATATTTATATCTGCCCCCAAACACTGTAAGTTCCTTGAAGACAGGGCTCCCCTTAGCTTTGTGTTCTCCACTGTTCAGTGCCTTGTACATAATTGGTCTCAAGAAATGTTCATACACTTCTGTGATTACCAAAAGGTTACAAAGTTATTGATAGCAATTTTTTTTTT
>RCUC01071907.1:0-11074 GCA_003697995.1 Taxidea taxus jeffersonii
CGCTGTGGTCTCACTCAGAGTACGGGGACTGTTGCTTTCCCATGACGCTGAGGCCAGAGAAGGCAGAAATGAGTCTGATTCTGGGTGGCATATGCTAACTGCTGGCTTGCAGGGACTTCTGCTCTCTGGCCGATCTCACTCATCTGAACTGTGGTGAAGACCTAGGTAGGAAGTTGTCCAGCCAGAATCGTTGCAGAGGCCAGGTACCAAATGCTCGCTTGGTACCCACATTTTGCAGGTGATGCTTACACAGTTGGCTGTTTATTTTCCAAGTATCTAGCCAACTGAAAGCACTGCAGAGAAAGCAGGAGGAAGTGACCATCGCCCCTCAAGGCAAGTTTCTTTTGGACTGTGCAGAGCCGTTTAGTGAAGGGTTGAGAGGGTCTGTGAAGTTACCGGGTCACACCTTTATCATCATTCATATTTTCAATGATGGCCCCGTTCAGAAAACCGTGCATGGCATGCTTTACAAAAGCAGGGACATTTGTGTTACCTTTTGATGAATCTCATACAGAATGGCCAGTGCATTCATAAAACTTGGTAGTGAGAAAATATTTCACTGCTTTCATTTTATTTTCTTATTATTCTTGAGAGAAGGCATTTTAGTATTGTTCTGTGATTTGCCATTTTTCTCTAGAGTTGGGTGTCTTATTGATTTGTGAGAGCTCTTTACATATTAGGGACAATAATCATCAGTCCATGGTTTGTCTCACTGATCAGCATCCCCATCAGTTTGTTGTTTGCCTGTGATTAGTGATGGGATGTCTCTTCATGCCCCACACAAGAGGTCGCTGGATTTTGTAATCAGATTTGTGGTATTTTCCTTCATGCCTTCTGGGTTGAGTAGCAGGCTTAGAAAAACGTTCCACACCAAACAGAAGGGGCCATTTATTTGCCACATATTCCAGATAACCAAGGCTTATCTGTATTGAGAATCTGTGCTCATTAGAGTTGGTCCTATAGAGTAAGATGGTGGTGTTATATCTGATTTTTCTTTTGTTTTTTTTTGGTTTAGCTTTTTTGTTTTTGTTTTTGTTTTTTTGTAGACAACTTCCTTTCTCCCTGGAGATGGGAGGAGGAATGAGGAAGCCTTCCAAGTCCCCTCTCTCCCTTCTGGCAGAGGGCTTCTGGATGGCATTTTAAAGAGCCTGTTTTCTGACAACAATAAAAAACAACTTTGAGGTATCTGCCAGACTGGTAAAACAAGAAAGACAATTTGCGGGCCGGGCTGCATAATTATAGGAGAGGTAAACCTGGAGTGTCACGCTCTCTCCAGAGCAGGGGCCAGCCTGAGTTTAAACTGTTCGAAAGGCCACCGTGTGCTTGGTGATTAAAATCATCTTCTGGTTTTCCCGTCGGAGTACTCTCCCGTTGGTTGCATTCATACGGGATGGAAACATTCTAGAAAGAAAATGAGGAAGTAGTGGAATGAGCCTGGGTCCTGTAATTATGTCTGAGTGCCTGGCTTCCCCTGTGTGACCCTAGGCAGGTCTGTTGGCTTCTCTTCCCTGTGGCCTTGCAAGGGGTCACGGTGAGCACCCCTCATTGGCCTGGCACCCATGGGCTGTGGCCAGTGAGGGGCCCGAGCCCGGCATGACCGAGTCACTGGTGCAGTGACTCCGGACTTGAAATCTGAACCCCGAGTGGCAGGCTCTAGAGCCCCACACGGCTGCTTCCCTGACCCCAGGAGGCTTGCTTCCAGGTGCTCTGAAACTGACCTCAGTTTCAGTGCGCACGTGGGGGCTATGGGGATGCTTGCTGTTGGAAGTGGCTTCTGGGGTCCGCCCCCCCCACCTCCCCCTCCCAGCTCCCTCTCTGCTTCCAGTCCTAGAAGGTGTGCTTGTGGCCAGCCTTCCTGCCCGCGGTGGAACAGAAGATCTCTCCACGCGTGTGGGCCGCGCTGCACAGAACCACCGCTGTCAGGGCCCAGCGACTACTGTTGGGGGGGTAGGGTGGGGGGCTCGCGACCCACAGAGCACGCTGTCAGGGGAACGGGGAACAAAAAGCCTTTCTTCTGCCACCAGGGCCACTTTGAACTGCACAAGAGCCTTTTCAGAGTCCAGGAGGCTGGATACCCTTTCTCTGCCTCTCTGAAATGCATGTCAGATGACCGGGGTCACCAGGATGCGCCCATCAGCCACCCAGGCATGGCTGACAATGGCCTCTGGTGAAGGCACACCCCGCCCCCGGGGTTCCTCTCTTCTTGCTTGGCTGGTGTGCCTTGCCGTCAACCCACATGCAGCTCGACAAGCCTGGCCAGGGGTGTCCCACCTCATTCGGACCCCAGATGCCACCTGAGCTCCTGATGGGGTCCAATCACTCACCAGGTGCCGGGGACACAGGGGAACCTAGACTGCCTGGTCCCTGCCCTGTCAGAGCTCAAGTCCAAGGGGGAGATGGAGGGTAGACGGAGGCACACGTGGAACCACAAGCACGGTCCTAGTGAAACAGACTTGGAAAAAAAAACAAAAAGAAAATACATGGCTTTAGGAGCAACAACCCACCAACCAACCACAACAAATATAACCCTGACTTTCCCCCCAGCATTGGATAGGACCATTTTCTCTTTTCTTTTTTTTATTTTTTAAGATTTTATTTATTTATCTGACATAGAGAGAGAGAGAGACAGCGAGAGAGGGAACACAAGCAGGGGGAGACGGAGAGGGAGAAGCAGGCTTGCTTCCCACCGAGCAGGGAGCCTGATGCGAGGCTCGATCCCAGGACCCCGGAATCATGCCCCGACCAGAAGGCAGACGCTTAACGACTAAGCCACCCAGGTGCCCCTGTATGACCATTTTCAAACACAGGGCGACAGTGAAAGAATTTTACAGTGAAATTTTGTATACTCCCCACCTCCACTCTTCCATTAACATTTCACTGTCCGAGCTCGCCATCCATCACTTCACCCGTATGCTGGCACAGTGTGCATTTTTGGAAGGTGGGGACCTGACGCCATCTCTGAGGAGCAGCTGTGCCTTTAAGACGGGTGTGCTGACCCCCACACACCGCACACCTGTGGCACCTGGCTGGCCCCGGTGAGGGTCAGCGTTGGTGACCCCTGGCTGCATGGCCAAGAGGGGAACAGGCACCGTGGGCGGCAGTGGGGATCTCAGCTCACGTGCAGTCTTCGTAGAGTCGAGAACGTCTTGTCCTTTGCAGGAGGCACCAGTCCCCCGCCACAGGGCTAGCAAACGGCATGACCTGTTGAGCCTGGCTTTTCTGCTGGATGAAGGCCATGGTTCGCCAGGTGGGATGAAAGAGCAGGGTGGAGTGGTCAGCTCCTGTAGGACTGCCCTCGGCAGGTGGGCCTGTGAGACTGGAGGGCGGCCGGCTGCCCGGACCCCCTGGCCCAGCGCCTCAGAGCTGCGCCAGCATGGCCCCCCCGAGGGAGGTTTGCCCCTACAGGCCCCAGCCCTGGGCCCTACAGCTCGGGGCCTTAGGAAGTCAGAACATAGAGGGGACACAGGCACAGGCCAAGTAGATTCCTATTCGGCAGAGATTCTGTGGGTCCTGGTGACTTATAAGCACGGCTGGGTGACATCTGGGTGGCGTTTGCTGGACCATGGAGCTTGAGGTCACAGAAATGATCCAAATCCATTTCTCAAGTGTTCTTGCACCAGGCACTCTGCCAGATGCATCCAGTGCATGGTTTTTAATTCCTATGATGACCCCATGAAGTAAGTGTTGTTACTGCCCCCTTCTGACGTGAGAGGAAACTGAGGCACACAGGCGAGGAGACTTGTTCATTAGGGCATGGTCGCAGCAGGATTCGGACTCCACCTGGCTGGGTGCCTACCCCATTTTCTTCCCATTGGGTTTTGGGGTATTTCATTTCTGTTTCCCCAGTGCACTTCCTTTAACAGCTGTGCTTAGACTGTTCCAGATGGCTGGCCAGGTGTGGCGGGTCACCTTGGGTGGAATTCAGCCTGCGGTGGTCCCGCCCCCAGTCCTCTGCTCCTGTGCGGTCAAGGTGGCGCGCACACCGAGGCCCCGGCCGGGCGAGGAGAGTCTGGCACTCTCCTTTCCACCTCGTTTCCACCCGCCCCCAGCCCACCCGTGGGTCCGGTACCCACTTCAGCCTGCTCCAGCGTCCTTGTCCCCGCACTCTGTATCAAGTGTGGCCGGTCTCTGTACGCAGCACTGAGGACAGTGAGCACGTGTTGGAGCTCAGCTGTCTTTAGGCTCTGAAGGTGAAGTCCACGTTGACCCTGCTCATCTCTAGTCCTCATGACAGTCTGCCAGGGGTCCCAAAGGAGGGAAGGGGGGCAGGAAGGCCACTGGCTGCTCGCGTTTCGGGTCCACTAACTTCTAGGTCTGCCTTTTCGCAACCCAAAGGTGTCACTGGTAATACCAAGAAAGGAACCAAGAACGGGAAAAAAACAAAACAAAACAAAAAACCCTCCAGTTAGGAACATTCTGATTCCATGGGGCGCCTGGGTGGCTCAGTGGGTTAAAGCCTCTGCCTTTGGCTCGGGTCATGATCCCGGGGTCCTGGGATCGAGCCCCACATCGGGCTCTCTGCTCAGCAGGGAGCCTGCTTCCTCCTCTCTCTGCCTACTTGTGATCTCTGTCTGTCAAATAAATAAATAAAATCTTAAAAGAAAAAAAAAAAAGAACATTCTGATTCCAGAGATAAAGAAAACATGTGTCTTGTGAAGCGTTTCAACTCTTGCCTGCGGCCTGTCTGATCCGTCCTGTTGCCCCACTGGCTAGATGGGAAAGCTGAGGCGGGGGCGCTGAAGGGACACACCCCGGCCCACACCGCCTGTGCGTGCAGAGCTGGGGGGCTCGAACCCGCCTTCCTCATGCTCTGTTAAGTGACTGGGATCCCACTGCTGGTGTGTTCCCCCCGGGCTCTAATGCAGGGTCTCAGAACCATGGAGCCTCTGAGTCCCCAGCTTCTTTCCTTCTTAGAAGCTGGTCAGTGAGAGGGTCATTTTTCATAAATCGGGCCCCTCTCCTGCCTTATAAGATTCCTCAGTCTGCCTCCTGGCCAGCTGGTCAGGTAGCGGTGACCTGCCTTATTGGCCAAGATGGGCTTATCAGAGCCTCAGTTCTGCAAGGTACTCTATAGCTGTGCCGTCCATTGTGGCAGTCCTGGGCCACACGTGCCATTTATATGTCAGTGGATGGAAGCCAAATGAAAGTGCAAAGCCAGCTCCTCGGTCATACCACATTCAAGTGTCTGGTAGCCACATGGGGTCTATAGTGTGGATATAGAACATCTCCATCACTGCATGAAGCTCTGGACAGTGCTGTCCGAGGGAGAAAGGGTACTGTGGACGAAAGGGTTTGCCACCTAGATATTCCAGTTGCATTTTAAAGGCTCTGACAGGTCCTGCAGCAAGAAACCAGTCTCACCGGGGGCCCAGCACTCCATCTTAACTTGCCCACGAACCTTTTCAGCACCTACAAATAGCGTGGCTTTTCCGTCAATACACCAAGTGACCCTCCTTCCTGTTCCCAAGCCTCTGTGGCCATTCCTGAATCTTCATCCTGGCTGGGAATCTGAATCTCTCTTCTTGTTTTGTCCCCAGACTGCCTCGGGTCCCCAGTGTTTACTCCCATCAAGGCGGATATAAGCGGCAACATCACGGTATGTACTTGGCCCGGCAGCCACAGCCCAGAGTCTGCTCCCGTGCCCCGCTCCCCGCCGCAAGCTTGAGAAACAGGAAGGAGATGGGGTAAAGGGGCTTGGCCCTAGGCTCATCCGGCTCAGGGCTCAGGGTTCCTGGTCCTCCTTTGCAGTCATGCCTCCCAGGCACAGCCTGACTGGGACCACGATCTGAAGGGTTGACCTGAGCAGGAACCCAGTTCTTGTGTCCACCCCGACCAAACCAGATATAAATTCCAAAGTCCACAGGGGCATTGGCTCGGCCCTTCCCTTCCCTATTCCTGGGAGCTCCCGCTGCCGTCCCCTAGCCACCAACCCGCTCCCCGTGAGCATCCACACAGGGCCTGGCCTGTAGTCTTCGGCGCATCCCAGCAACCCTTTGAAGCTGGTCTGTCATTATCCCCATTTTACAGATGAGGAAGCTGAAGCTCACCTAAGATCACACAGCAAGGAAGGGGCAGAGGTGGGGTTCCGAGCCGAACTGCCTGGCTCCCACTCAGGAGCCTTGTTCCTGGACACCCGTCTACTTCCGATGCTCAGTGTCTGGGGAGCTCAGTAGTGGTTAGAGAACACGGGCTCCGGAGCTCATCTGCGCTGGAACCCGTGGCCACCCATACCAGCTGTCACTGTCCCCTCTCTGAGTCTCGGTCTCCTCGTCTGGAGACTGGGATAGTGACAGAGCCATGTTGGGATCGCTGTGCAGACCAAACACAGCCGTGCCCGTGACCCGTCGGCTGGCGGGAGGTGCTCAGGATATGGAACCGGTCACAGCAGCTATGGTTACCAGCCCCGCTGCCGGGCCTGGTGCTGGTGGGCAGGAGGGGGGTGCTCCCCCGGCGAGCGTGGGGGTCGGCCATCTGTGAGGACAGCTTCTCCAAGGGGACAACCCCATGTGCTCCATTTCAGAAAATCAAGGCGGTTTATGACACCAACCCAGCCAAGTTCCGGACCCTGCAGAATATCCTGGAGGTGGAGAAGGAAATGTACGGGGCAGAGTGGCCCAAAGTGGGAGCCACGCTGGCGCTCATGTGGCTGAAAAGGTGACGGGCTTGGGCAGCAGGGGGTGTGTGGCCGTGCGGCCCGGGGGCCCCGCTCTGCAGAAAAGGGACGTCCGGTCCTACTCTTGCCCTGAGAGGTCACCTCCGTTTCTTCCACATAGGCACCCTTGTGCGATGCTAGTTAGTAGCTGAGGAAAAGCCCCCAAGGGGTCAAGGCCCGCCCGTTGGTGATGCTTCCTGTTCCAGCCCCACCAGAGACATAGCAAGTGAGTGCATACTCCAGGCGTTGTGCTAAACATTCCCTGCGCCTGATCACATCTCATGTGGTGGGAGTTAGGTGTGGTGATTATCCCCATCTCAAAGAGGGAGGCCAAATCATGTGTCTGGGTTACAAGGTCAGAGCTCGGATGCAGTGACCAAGCACCATTGTGCAGGTTGTGCACTGCACAGAGGTGTCCTGTCTAGGGCTGGTTACATCCTGCATATGCTAGATTCATATGACAGCACTTGACAGAAATACAGTGTCTTGAGAAGGACCTCTTATCTAATTTGCACAGATTTGTCCCCTGGGCTGGGGGGTTGGGGAGCAGGGTACCTTGATGTGGGATCTAAACCCAGATGATCTTACCCTAGACTTGAGACTGCTCATAATCACTATATACATTGTCTTGCCATCAAAGACCTGAAGCCAGATACAATTGTTCCCATCTTACACGTGAGGCCACCGAGGCCCAGAGAGGCCAAGCCGCTTGCTTGCTGCACTCACACTGCTCTCTGCCAGCTACAGAACTCTCACTTAACTGTGCAGACACCAAGAAGCCAGGGATGCACTCTCGGCCCCACAGATGTTCCCGGTGTTGCCCTCTCTTGGGCCTGGTGTCAGGAAGGGTGCTCCTCCCCCGTCTCTCCCCCCATCTCCTGGAGCCAGTCCCCTCTCCCCAACACACACTCCTTTGGTGACATATACCACGGGACAGTCAGCTACCTGGAGGGTGCAGCCTTGTGGATGTCGGGGGGTAGGTGGGCTGTGATTGACACCCTTACAGCATGTTGTAGGAACTGCCCCCACCGAGCTGCCCAGGTCTATCAACAAGACACTCCCAGGCTCGCATGAGGACTGCCATGGTCTCTCCATCAGCACGCTCTGTGGGTTTCTGGAGAGGAACAAGGCAGATGGTGATGTTCAGCTCAGTTAGGTTGTTCGTGTCCAGGTCAGACGTGGACAGAGCCAGGTGACGGGGAGGGCAGGTAAAGGGAGATTCCAACAGGCTGAGCATGTGATAAGCACCTGCTGTGTGCTGGGTGTGTGGGATGCCCCACTGAATGAGGCAGGGCCCTACCGGGGGTATCACAGCCTGGGCGGGGCATCGGGCTGGTGGGTGGATCCTGACAGCAGGATAGCAGAGTCTGGAGCAGAGAGAAATCAGGGAGGGCTTCCTGGAGGAGGGGTGCCAAGCAGATTCTCTGGCACTGAGCAGGAGGGTCCCAGGAGGATGAGGCCTTTGAGAGGTGGGAGGGCAGGAGAGGCCTGCTGCTCTGGGAGGGTCTGGTCAAGCGGGCTCTAAATGTGAGGCAGGAGCAGGGAGGGACCAGGTATGATTAGACAAGGGTGAGTCCCAGCATGGTCGGGGTGCTGGGGAGCCACCGAGGGCCATGAAGCTGGTCAGCAACAGGGTCAGATTGTGCTTCATTCTGGCTTCTGGGTAGAGGCCTAGTCATTCAGGCTGGGGGGAGGCAGGGGCTCAAGAGAGGTGGCTGACCCAGGGCAGGGCTGGCATTGTCTCCTGGGCTCAGTTCCACGGCCCAGGCTAATCCCTGATGGTTAAGGGTTCTGACTCAGACACAGAGAACTTCCATTTACCTCATAGGCGATAAAAGATCCTTTAATCCCAGTGTTCCTGCCCCTGAGAGCCCTCCAATCCGATCCCTACCTCCCTACAGGGAAGGAGCAGAACAGCTCATGCAGGAACCCTGGAGGGACAGTGAGGGACAGCGAAGGAAGGAGTTCAGCTTGGGGGTGAGACAGCTGAGTTCGCATCCTGGCCTTTGCCCAAGGCTTTCAGGGGTGCCTCAGTGTTCTCCTCTGTGAAACGGGTAGATCATAGAGCTGAGGGAGCAGGAGATGAAATGCTCTTAAGTGCATTAAGTGCCTTAAGGGACTAGCTTGTACCCATCCTTGACATAGTTACCCTGCTGTACCCCATGGCCATGGCTTTCCCTGGCTCTTAAAGCATCATCCTTCCCCTGGAGGAAGGGCCCAATTGGCCTCTGTAAGTGCAGACAGTGGCTTGGGGCCATGTGGGGGTGGGGAGCCCGGGCGCAGGGCCAGGCTCGTCAGCATGCCCAGTGTGTCCAGAGTCCGTGGTCCATGAGCCCTCAGAGGTCCTGTACCACGTCTTCAGCCCTCAAGCGCTCACGACCATTGCCTGCCACGCCAGCCGAGGGGAGGCCAGGTGGGCACAGAGATGGGCAAGGCAGGCCCAGACCTGCCTCGTAGATTGTACAGCCCAGCAGCGACCGTGGTCGGCAAGACGCTGGAGACAGGCTGCATTGAGCCGGCTGGTCACATTACACATGAGGCAGGTTCAGGACAACAGCTGAGGGTTGACCCCCACCGTGTGCGTGTGCATACCCGTGGTGCACAGCAGGTGCCTGAGTCCAGGCGCATTGGGGTCTGCCCCACGCTGAAGTGCACGGGCCGGGCAACGGGCCTCAGCGTGCAGGGTCCTGAAGGGCTGTTTCTCTACTGCACCGCAGAGGCCTCCGCTTCATCCAGGTCTTCCTCCAGAGCATCTGCGACGGGGAGCGGGATGAGAATCACCCCAACCTCATCCGCGTCAACGCCACCAAGGCCTATGAGATGGCCCTCAAGAAGTACCACGGCTGGATCGTGCAGAAGATCTTCCAGGTGAGCCCCTTAGCCGTGGGCCCCCCAGGTTCCCAAAGGGCTCCCTGTCTGTTTGGGGGGAGACTGGTGCACCAGGGGGCCCTGTCCCGTGTGCTTGGGCCAGGAGGAGAAGAAAGGCTCCTGGACCCACTGGGGCATCTGCTGAAGAGACCCTGGCCCGCAGGGGTCTTGGTGGCTTATGTTGGGATGATACTGGCCCGGGTTCCTGGAAATGGGGCCCCCAGGGTCGCCAGGGTCACCAGGCTGAGAGGCCCACTCTAGAGATGAAGAGGCCCGTGGGGCACCCTGCACACTGTTGCCAGCCACGCTGCCTCTCTCTGGGCCCATTCATCTTGCCTGGCCGTTCCTGACCCAGCCTCTGGCCTGCAGCCCACCTGCATCCCCCTGCGAACTAGGGTCTGCCAGGCTCGCCTCCTTCCCACAGGGCACCACGGGCTGGGCCAGGAGCCAGGCTGGGTGTAAGGAAGAGCTGGGTCCCCTCTGGGCTACGCCAGCACGGCTGGGGACAGGGCCTGTCCCAGGTGGGGGCCATGAAACCCTGCCCTCCCCGTGTGCTGCTCCCTTGCCAAGTCCTCACAGCTGGTACCTGGGCAGTGAAGGTGTGTGCTGCCCACATCAGATTGTGTTCTTCATGAACGTACCACAGGTGGGCGGGTGCAATCTCCGCCCCCATTTCACTGATGAGGAACTGGTGCTCAGAGAGGTTAACTGTCTTGCTCCAGGTTGCACAGTAAGAGGGGGTCTGGGATTCTACCTCCCAGAACCTTCGCTGCCTCCTCTTGTATATGGGCGTAAACTAGGCCCCATCTCCACGGGTCATAGTGACGATCGAACGAGCTAACACGGACAAAGTGCTCGGCGCACACTTTACACTCAGTCATTCTGCGTTTTGCCAGTGGTATTCGTCATGCCCATATACTATTTTGAGTTGCCTCAGCCTATCAGACTCAGCCTAAGCTGCTCATCCAGCGACGTCCTTTCCTTTCCGGTTCTGAAGTTCTGTGCATTTCTGGTTCTCTGTACTTTCCACCTATCAGGGAAGCCCGAGAGTTAGGGAAGCATTGCCCCCTGAAGGCCAGGAGAGGCCACAGTCCGTATTAGCAGTGAGCTCCCCTGGTCGCCTTCTCCAGAGCAGGGAACCCACAGGCCAGAGGCTCCTGGGTGCTGGGCACCTGCCCCATGCCTGGTACCATGCCAAGCACTGGGCACCCACCCCCTGATCCTTTACAAGAGCAGCCTGATTTGGTGGGTGCCATCATCATCCCCATTTTACAGATGAGGAAACTGAGGCTCAGAGAGGCTAAGTAACTAGCTCAAGGCTCACAGCTAGTCGGCGGCACAAGCTGGATTTGAACCCAGGTCTGTAGGTCCCCAAAGCTCGTGTCCATCCTGCTGTCCCTCACGGGGGTAGAAGGGCACACACATCTCCCTCTTCCTTTCCCTTCTGATGCCACAAGGAGCACGGATCTCAGGGATGTCCCCTCCCGGAGCCCACCATCCCTGGCCCTGCGGCCCCGCTTGGTGGCCCTACCCGTCCCCTAACGCCATGCTGCC
>RCUC01071915.1:0-26691 GCA_003697995.1 Taxidea taxus jeffersonii
CTTACTTTGATAAAATGCATACACTTCAGAGGGTGGAGATAAACCCTATAAAGCTTCAGATACGCACCATATCAGTAACATATTTAGAGGTTCCTTCTCTGAGACATGCCAGGATATCCCTTCAAAAGTAAAGAACAAATGATTGCATCCTATACCTCCGACCACAAAGAAGAAAACACAACATACAACTCTTGGTAGGCTTCTTCTGGTTCTGGAGGCAGCATATTCCATATCTGGGAGTACTGCACTAGTTTATATAGTAGATGACATGGGAGGCTGCCAGCTTTGACTGGTGCTCAGAACAGGTACAGGTTTAGGCCATATGACCAAGTAGGCCCTATGGTATTGGAGATATCAGTGGTAGAAAGATGTTTGTGGAGTTTAGAGCAAACCCAGTAGGAGAATGACAATATAGACCCTTAGATTTCTAGAACAAGGCAATGTCTTGGGTATTGCCATCTGCAGCAAGAATGATATACCTTCTGAAAAATAACTTGTGGGGACTAATAGAGATTTTATTCTTGGTCATGGCAGTACATCAAGTGACCATATGACCAAAAGTACCCATAATGGACTGAATTCAGTCAGACTCCTAAGGTTGAGAAGGCCTAATAACAGTCCATAGTAAAATGAAATTGCCACATCCAGGATTGAGCATGAATAGGAGCAGAGAGCACAAGCAAACTGCAGAGAAAGGGAATCCAGAGCCCCAGGTCGTTTACCGTGGTTGCACCAGTGCCATTCCCCTAGCTCACCTTTTTTTTTTTTTTTTAAAAGACTTTATTTATTTGTTTGAGAGGGAGAGAAAGAGAAAGGGAATGCACAAGCTGGGGAGGGGAGGTCCAGAGGGACAGAGTGGGAGGCACAGAGGGAGAGGGTGAAGCAGACTCCCAGCTGAGCAGACTCCTTGCTGAACAGAGAGCCTGACTCAGACTCCATTCTAGGATCCTGAGATCTGGACCAAAGGCAGATGCTTAAATTCCTGAGCTACCCTGAGCTTCCCATGCACCACCCCCTTAGCTCACTTCTGTGGCTATATAAACTATGACTTCTCTGATTATGACCAGCTAATAGAAAAGGAAAAACTCTGAGTTTGGTTTGTGCATGGCTTGACTTGGTATGTTTAAACTGAAAATCGGTGATTGTACTACGTCCTCCTCAGGGTGGCCTTGAGAGAAATGGTGATGGAAAATTCTCCCAATGAATAGGGCTTCTAGGGTACATCTTTACGTAGAAGGACAAGTGGCCTCAAGGTTAGAATACATTCAGACTCTAGATCAGTGGTGAATGGGTTATTCAGGGGCCTAGAAGGAGAAAGATGGGAAGGTCAGAAACAAGGTTGTCTGGCATAGACTCATGTGGATAGACATATGGGAGTAGGAAACAAGGGAGGAGATATTTGTTTTTCATGATAAAGCTCACAGAGGGCATTCAGTGTGGAAGAGGCACTTAACAACCAAGCAGGCAAAGCAACTTGGCCAGATGACATCAGCCAGCCTCTGTCATCAGCTCCTCCAGTGCTGGTCCAATGGGACATGAATAAAGTAGCCATGGTGGCCAGGATGGAGGCTGTGCATGGACCCAACAGCGTAGACATTCATGCTTCTTATCCCCAGAATTCTGGGCTTTATGGCTGAGAGATCCTAGCTCCTAAAGGGGATCATGAACACTTCTGTCGGGGGATAAAGTAGTAGTCCCATTCAACTATAAGCTGTGGCTGCTATCTGCACACTTCAGGCTCCTTGTGCCAATGGATCAGCAGGTAAGAGGAGGAGTCACCATCTTGGCAGGGGCAACTGGTCCTAATCATGAGGAAGAAGTAGGGATGCCACTACACAATGAGAACAAGGAGGAATATGGCATTCAGGTGATCTACCTGGATACCTCTCTGAACTTCCTTCCAACTTTTATGGTAACTGGAGAAGTTCAGCCACCTTGGCCTGGGACAGGCATGGTGACCATTCACTTGTGAGGGTCTCTGTCATGCCACCAGCAAAACCAATGAGACTAACCAATATGCTAGCAAAGGGGAAGGGGAATCCAGAACCAGTTGTAGAGATGGAAAATTCAGTTACAGCCCTGAGACCAGCTGCAGATTGGGGCTATAGTTTATCTAACTAAATGCCTTTCCTAAGTTTCCCCCAGGGGAATGGCAGAGTTGCTCCCAGAGCTATGTGAAGAAATGCATCTGAGCTGAGCAAGGGATGGAGTGTGCTGGATACCATGATGTACTTCCCGTATCTTCCCTTAGGGCTGAAGGACAAATTCCTCTTCCTGCTGGGAATGCGGCTAGAAGATGGCTCTCAGCTTTTAGCCCCTTTGGGTGCTTGACTTGGCTAAAGAAATTTCCCTGCCCAAGAGACAACTTATAGCCAATAACTGACCCATGGGGGTTATGAAATTTCAGTCCCATCTCCTCAATTCAGTTAAGCCCCGAAGAGGCTTAGTTATGTTAACTAAGTTAGTTAAGACTTAGTTAACTAAGTCAGTTAATACTTAGAGTTAGTTAACTAAGTCTAGATTAGTTAAGTTAGATCCATAGCTCTATGGGGGATGGCTGAGGACTTTGTTGGTATACTGCAGCTCAGATTCTCTCTCTGCTCAATATTGCATCTTTTCTCTCCCTCCAACAGGTGTTGATCCCAAGCATATGCCTTAATTATAGAATACACATCCTGTGTGCTAGTCTCCACTTCAGAGCCTGCTTCCTGGGGAAACACCTTCAAAACCATCAAGGCCTCAAGATATGTTGCTGATGGCCAACTGATCTCTTTGAGGGAAGCAGTGAATAGACTGGTGTTCAGATGTGCTATCTTCAACTCACTGAAGATGGAACTTCGCCAAAACTGATACCAATTTACTTTCCCACTTTACATCACAACTCACAAAATAAGTGTTAAAAATCATCTTTACATAGAACAGGGAGTCTTCAGTGACAAACTATCGTCAGATGGACTATATCTCAGTGAAAAGAGTCTTGTAGATAGTGGTAATGGCTGCACAACACTGCAAATGTATTTAATGCCACTGAATTGTCTGCCTAAAAATGATTAAAGTGGCAAATTTTATATGTGTATTTTACCACAATCGAAAAAGATCAGTAATGCAACATACCCCAAACCACTGACTTGTGTAAGTGGGTGAATTGTATGGTATATAAATTATATCTCAATAGAGCTGTTTAAAAAAAAGAGGCTCGGGTGAGTACTTCTCTTTCATATATGTGCCCTCTTGCTGCACTGAATTTTGTCCATATAGAAAGTGAAATAGCTACAGTCATGATACCAGCTTTTTGCTATAGCATACTACTGATATTATGCAACATCTACCAATGTCCTTTCATAGAGAAATCTTGAGGTTATGCCTCTTTGCCGACATAATATTATCATTACCTTTGTAACTGGTTTTACAAACTTCTTGGCAATAGTGCATCATATCTTTTCTTTATATATATTTTTAATATTTCATTGGTTTATTTGACAGAGAGAGAGGGAACACAAGCAGGGGGAGTGGGAGAGGGAGAGGGAGAAGCAGGCTTCCTGCTGAACAGTTAGCCCAATAAGGAGCTCAATCCCAGGACCCTGGGACCTTGACCCGAGCCGAAGGCAGATACCCAACAACTGAGGCACCCAGGCACCCCTCCCTATCTTCTGTGAAGGGTGCATCCTTCATCTGTAGTTTTGGTTTCTCCATCACTTTTAGCAATAAAATCCATCAGTTTTGTGGTGGGAAGCCTTTACAATATGAGTAGATGTTCTGGAAAAATTTTATTGTTCTATCAAAGAAGTCATTGTACGTTGTGGAAAAATATCACTGAAGTTTTCATGGTTTCCTGCTGTCATTTTTATAATGGATGTTACCTTAGAGGGCTAGGGACAAATGTGTCACCAGCCCACTACAATCCAGTTTTCAGATTTTTCTGTTCATACTTCCTATTCTTACTGACTTCCATTTTTGTTAGCTTGATTATCATAGTCATATTCTTACTTCTCCCTGCACATATTGCTTTACCTCCCTTCGTTTGTCCTTGAATCTGTTCTATATATGTAATAAATTATCTTGAGTTATGATACATACATAACTATTTTCTTTTTTTTTTCAGTTTTTTTTATTTAAACATATAATGTAACCCCACCACCCTCTCCCAACATCCCTCCCCCCCACCCCTCTAACTATTTTCATTAGTACCACTTTTGAGTCATTGATCCATTTTTTTCAATTAGGGATAATTATAATGACTAAAAGTACAAATTTAATAAGCAAGAACAATGACATAATGTTAGCTGAGACAAAATGTACTTACACCATGTAACTGAACGTTGGCTAAATTGAGCTGATGTGATACTGGGATAACCCAGGGGTTCAAGAATCTCATTTTGAGCAACGACACCTGGTTTTTTCTCTTTCTTTCTTTTTTTTTCCTTGTTCGTTCTAGCTGGTTTCCGCATCCACCTTCTTCACCTTCTTATTCTTCTTTCCTTTCTCCAGTCCTCTGTTTCTTTTTTTTTGAGAGTTATGCTATTAAAGTGGAAAGAGACCTTGTGATCATTACATCCAATGACTTCATTTTACAGGTAAAGAAAGAAGTCCAGAGAGGTTCAATGAACTAATCCAAGTCAGAAGAATCAGACCTGGTCTCCTGACTCTCTTCACTCATGACCAGTGTGTTTTTATTTTGCCAGAAATCCCTCTCCTTTAGCTTTTCTTTCTGGTCCTTTCTTGGCACTGACAGTGGTCGCACACATAGTGGTTAAGGTTGTTTGTTATAGGGCTAAGAAAGTGGCATGTCGTGAGTCAAAACTTCTCTCCTCTGTTTCCTCTCATCCCTGCCCCTATAGAATATTCACTCACAATATCTGTGCATACTCTTTCCAAATGTCAAACTTATACACTATGCTGGTACCATTACCCTAACTCATGCTGTCATCATCTTTCTCTTACACTATTTTTACAAACTCTCTTCTAGTTGCTCTGCTAAATCCAAGTATCCATCCATCCAACCATCCATCCAACCATCCAACCATTTCACTATGGCCAGAATGGTCTCATAATATCACTCTCATCTCTTTGATGATTCTTAAATCCCTGCAAGATAAAGTCCATCCTTTGAACAAGGCATCTGACCACGGAGTCTCTTTGTGGTCTGGTCCCTGATTTCCTGTCTGGTCTTATCTCTATCACTCTGTATATTAGTCAGACTAAGTTATGATATACTAAAAAAAAGCTCCAGAATCTTAGTGGCTTAACACAACAAAAGTTTATTTCTTACTTAAAGTGTGCTGCAAGTTTGGATGACTCTCCAAAGGGCCTGTTTTCTATGCATTGACTCAGAGACCCAGCTGCCATGACAAGTGGTATTTCCATTTCACTGGGTTTCCTCCACAATTGCCATGGAGGAGGAAGAGAGAGCTGGAGGGTGAGCATGAGTTCTGTTCTTCAGCCTGAAAATGACACGCACCGCCTCTTGGCCAGTTTTCATTTAATTGCAAGGGGGCTGGGAAACTATTTCTGCTATGGTCCCTCCTTGCAACTGGAGCTCTGGAAATACTTGACTACTTATTTCTTGAGTATAAACTCTTTTAAAGCCTCCATGTCTTTCCACCAAGGCATTCCACTCTGCCTAGAGTATCCTGCTTGCTGACCTCACAAACACAAACTCAAGTCCCTGTTTCTTCTAAGCCATAGCTGATTTTCTCAGGCTAATTTGGTGCTTATTCTCCAATGTTCCCACAGCATCTTGTAATTACCTCCACCATAGTTCTCTTTATATTGTTATAGTCATTTGCCTGACTGTTCCCCTCTAAATGGAAATTTCTTTGTGGATAGAGAAAATGTATTTTCATCTTTAGGTCTTCAGTTTTAATAAACAGTGATACCTAGAGACTTTTCTTATCTGTGGTTGAACAAATAAATGAAATAAATGACTAAAAAAGTGTACAGTTTGTTTTGTCATATCACAGCCCCACCACTACCACCTTAGCCCAAGAAGCCACCTTCTCTTGCTTGGAAAACCACAAGACCCTTTCTGATAGTCCTCTTTCATTCTTGCCCATATCCAGCTCACTCTCCACTCAGCAACCACATCATTATGAAACATGAACCTGAGTGGGGCTTCCTACTTCCTTATAATAAAATCCAAACATTTGAATTCCTTCCCATGACTCCCTTGCCTGCCAATCTGGTCTGAGTGCACTCTCTATCCTGTGGCTCCCACGGTGGCCTCTTCTTAGTTTCCTGAACCCTCTCAGATTTTTCTTTCCCTTGGGCTTTCTCAGAGCTGGTTCCTATGCCTGGAATTCTCCTACTTCCTCTTCTTTCTTGGTTAATTCTTTCTCAGTCTTCAGCTTAAATGTCACTTCTCTAGTAGTTATGATTGTTTTCTTTTGATCGCAAATGAGAAAATCCCACTCAAACTACCCTAAATAAAAAAGGGAATTTATTTGTTCTCATATCTAACAAGTACAGAAATAATGCTTGCCTTCAAGAAAGGCTTGATGTATGTCTCTGAGGACCCTACTTCTCTCAGTTACTGTACAGCTGTAGCTCTTTCCTCATGGTCACAAAATAGCTGTCATTGTTCTAGACTCACATCCTCACACCATCATCTCCAGGAGAAGAGATTGGGCCTCTTCTGGTAACTCCTATTCAAGTACAGGTATTCTGTCTCTCTCATTGACCTAAGTTGTATCACATTCCTGTGTCTAAGCCAATCACCTTGGGAGGGACATGAAGACAGTGGGGAGGAATTGGACTTGCTTATACCAACAGGACCCTTCCTCCGAGTTGAGGATGGGACCACACATAACCTAACAACATGTCTGCATATGAGGGAGAGTTTATATTTCTAGAGGATAAAGAATATTTTGGGTGGGAAAAGTGGAAAATAAATGCCTGGGATTCATCCAAAAAGAAATTCATGGGGCACCTGGGTGGCAAGTCAGTGAAGCATCTGCCTTTGGCTCAGGTCATGATCTCATGGCCCTGGGATCAAGTCCTGCACTGGGCTCCTTGCTCAGTGAGGACCCTGCTTCTCCCTCTGCCTGTTGCTCCCTCTGTTTCTGTGTGCATTCTCTCTCTCATCATCTCTGACAAACAAATAAATAAATAAAATCTTTAAAAAAAAATCATCATTCATGGGGTCCCTGGGTGGCTCAGTGGGTCCCTGGTTTGGCTCAAGTCATGATCCCAGGGTCTTGGGATGGAGCCCTGCATCAGGCTTTCTGCTCAGCGGGGAGTCTGCTTCCCGCCCCCACCCCTGCCTGCCTCTCTGCCTACTTGTGATCTCTCTGTCAAATAAATAAATAAAATCTTTAATAAATAAATAAATAAATAAATAAAATCTTTATTCTTTCTCAGAAGAGCCTTCATTGTCTATCCCCATCTAAGGAAGTCCCTTCTGTTATGGCTTCTGTTTTTTGTTTCTTTGTTTTGTTTGTTTGTTTGTTTTAGAGGGAGGGAGAGGAAGGGCAGGGCACAGGGAGAGGGAGAGAATCTTAAGCAGACCCCATGCCCAGTGCAGAGCCCTATGCAGAACTCACTCTCACAATCCTGAGATCATGATCTGAGCTGAAATCAAGAGTCAGATGCTTTAACTGACTGTACCACCCAGGTGCACCCATCTGTTATCTTCGGTTACTGAATCCTACTCACTTCCCTCAAAGCACCCGCTACCATTTATACTGTTTATTTATTTACCTGCTTGTAGTCTGAATCTCCCACTAGGCTCTAACTTCGTAAGAGCAGATACCACGCATGACTTATTCCCTAGTGCCGAAACATACTAGAAAAGTCAATAAATACTTTCGTAAAGAAAAAATGAGCAATTTTCTTCCTTTTCAATTTGGCCCTGGTTTTTACCAGGGAACAAAGGGGAGGAAGAGGGGTTGGAAGGATAAGGGTGAATGTGAGCACTCTGATTGTTAATTTGGCTTTTCTTTGTCTAGAAGCTTAGTCCTCTTTCCCTCCCAATAATCCCTCAAATTCCCCATGCCCAAATCTTTTCTTATTAACTCATCTGCTCCTGGATCTCTGGTAATTTGATGTTTCTTTGGGGTTTTCTTTTTAAACCTAGCTTGAATTAAAGTCTCAAAAGGAATCTAATTTTTAAAAGAGAGTTAGTTAAATTATGTTTATTCAGAGAAGATAGGAACCAAGTCTTCTCTCTGTGTGTTTCCCCAGCTCCTACAAATGTAGCAGGTGCTTTGCTGAGTGAAAATTCAGTCTCCCTCATGGAAATTGGCACTGAAGTCGATGCCAGGTAGTAGCAAGAGAGAGGAGAGGTAGCAGTGAACCAAGAAAAAGGAAAAACTGCCAGGAAAGAATAAGGGTTGGTAAACAATGAAGTACAAAGTCTTTGGGCTAAAGGGACATGGCTCAAAAGAAGAAAAGTTACAATAAATTTGGGAAATGAAAGCAAAATGTACAAAATCGAAGTAGAGCTGGAGGGATCTCCTTTCCTTCTTATGTATCCATTTATTCACCAAATATTGAGCATCTAGTATATGTCAGACACTCTTCTAGGAGCCAAGGATACAGGGGTAATCAAAACATACCAGTGCTTGCCATCATGGAGCTCATGTTGTAGTGAGGAAGATGGATAATCAGCAAATAAGGAGACAGAGATGATGGGCTGTTGGACACAGATGTCAGATTGAGAACACATCTGCTTTTACTCCCTCCTGAGACCCCACAGAATGAAATAAGGTGCTTTTTAAGGTATAGATACTCAAGGATAAGGCAAAGGGACAAAGAGGTGATAGGAGTGAGGGGGAAAGCTGGAAGGCAAACTCGAGAAGTTTATATCCTCAGTGGGCAGAGGAGAAAGCTGAGAAGCAAGCCAGTTTACATGCATCACCTCCCAGTGTGCAGGAAGTGGTATGCCGGGTGAGTCTGGAATAGTGTGTGTATGTGTGTGTGTGTGTGTGTGTATAGGGAACAGAAGATAAAATAAAGATCAACAGTTTGGAGTCAGCTCTCCAGACCCCTCTTGCCTTTTCCACAGAGAAGATCCAGACCCCTTTGGCAGGATGATGGAACTATATTCTCTGGAAAAGACTTCCTGTCCATTTGAAGATGGGGGACTGGACACAGGTCAGGGGATTAAGTGAGTGTAGGTATCCAGGATGTTGAGGTCCTCTTTCCCCAAGAATGATGGCAGCCAGGCCTACACCCTCCAGCAGGAGTTTAGAGAAATGCTTTCTGGAAATCCTGACCATTTCAAGAGAGAAAGACCCAAGATACCGATACTGGAGTTTTCTAACCAAATAGTGCAACCTGATCACACCATAGAGTGAAACTCTGCAGTCAGTAAGCCCCACCTGTCTATACAGAGCTATCAATCAGCATTTTGTTCTCTGTTCCTCAGAAGAGCAGATGGCCAAGGATCACCAGACATCTGAGGACAGGTTCTCATAAGAAAGACCAAACAAAAACCAAATGCATGGGGAAAAACAACCTGGAGGAAACAGACTATGTAGGAAGAAAAAAACTTACAAGAGAGAAAGAGAGGAAGGGAGAAAACTCATTAAATGCTTGAAGAGATAAAAGATATTGCAACTTGGGAATAAGAACAGGATGCTGCTTAAAGAAAAGTAATATTCGGAGGACAAAAAGGAGTGGCTGGAAATTAAACATATGGTGGAAAAAATGAAAAACACAGTAGAATAATTGGAAAGTTAAAGAAAACTCTCAAAAAAGTAGAATAAAAAACAAAGAGGTGGATAAGTAGGGGAGAAAAGGTGAGAAAATTAGAAAAGTAGCCCAGGAGGTCCAAATAATGGGGATTTGAGAAAGAGATGAGAGAGGACAAAAGAGGGGAAGGACTGGCAAGAAAGAATTCAATACAAACTCCCAGAATTGAAAAAATTTGAGTTTCCAGATTAGAAAGGCCACTTAGTGCCCACCACAATCACACAAGGGGTGAAAATAGTCCCACACTAACAGCCTCATGAAGTTTCAGAACACTGAGCGGAAGAAAGGGCTTAAAACCCTCCAGACAGCAAAAACACATCACTTACAAAGGATCATTAATTAGAATGGTTTCTATTGAGAAACTTTGGGAGCTGGAAGACAATGGAGCAATGTCTTCCAAATTCTGAAGGAAAATGATTTCAGACCTAGAATTCTACTTCTAGCCAAATTGTCAATGAGCTGTGAGGGCAGAGCAAAAGCATTTTCAGATGTGCAAGATCTCAAAAAAATTTTTTTAAAATAAATTAAAAAAGGAATGTGTCTTCCATGTAGCCTTGCCTGGGAAGTTTTTGGAGCATATGCTCCACCAAAACGACCACGTAAACCAAGAAAAAACAAAAATGTCGGAGTTGGGGAACAGAGTGTGGCTACGATGATGGGGAAGAGAAGTTCTAGGAGTCAGCAATGTCCCATACGTACAGGGAAACCATTTTATTATTATTTTTAAAGAGTTTATTTATCTATTTATTTTGAGAGACAGAGAGAGAGAGAGAATATGAGAGAGGGGAAGGGGCAGAGGAAGAGGGAGAAGCAGATTTCCTGCCCAGCAGGCAGCTGGACCCCAGGATCCTGTGGTCATGACCTGAGCTGAAGGCAGGCACTTAACCAACTGAACCATCCAGGAGCCCCAGGGAAATCATTTTAGGTTGGACCATGTCAGAAGGTGAAGGGAGGAGAGTGTCCCAAGAAATTAAAATGATGGGACACTTAATGTTTCTGAATGCCTGTTGAGAACATTTAGGTCACTGGTGAAGTATGGCTTTTTTTAGTGATAAGGACATAGAACTAAGGAAACAATAAAATAGGAAACTATAAAATTAGTAATTCTAGGAAAACAGAAATAATTGTAAAGAAAAAGTAATAATAAGATAGTACATGATTTATTGCAATTACATAGTCATCATTAAGTAACACTGACTGTTGACCAATACTTAATTTCTAGAAGGCAGAGGGGTGGAAAGTGTATGCTCTTGTGTGAGAGCAAAGGGAAGAGGGAGTCAAAATCCTCACCTTCCATAGTGGAAAATCAAAAGATAATGTCTAGAAGTATTTCAGTTCTGTTTTGTTTTGTTATGGATTTGGAAGCAATAACAAACAAACAAACAAAATCAGTTATAGTTGTTGAAAGTGGTTGGCTTGAGTAAGGGGTATGGCTGAGTAAGGGGTATGGCTTAAGTAAGGAAATGGCTGCTTTTCATAATAGGTCTAGTTGGTTATTTAACTTTGTACTTGATTAACTCTGAAGAAGAATAAGACCAAAGGAAGGGAAAAGGGAAATACTAGAAAGAAATATAACAAAATACTAGTTTTTCTCTCTGGGTTTATGGTAATGAATTCTTTTTATTTTCTTATTTATATTTTTTCATATTTTCTCCAGCTTCCAAAACAAACATGGACTGGTTTTTATTTTTTTATTTTTTTAAAAATTTTTTAAAGATTTTATTTATTTATTAGAGAGAGAGAGAGAGCGAGCACAGGCAGACAGAGAGGCAGACAGAGGCAGAGGGAGAAGCAGGCTCCCTGCCGAGCAAGCAGCCCGATGTGGGACTCGATCCCAGGACACTGGGATCATGACCTGAGCCAAAGGCAGCCGCTTAACCAACTGAGCCACCCAGGTGTCCCATGGACTGGTTTTTAAATCATAAACATGTATTTTAGGTTGAGGAGAGGGAGAAAGAGCTATAGTGAAAAGAAGCAGCTTTGACAGGAGGATTTGGGAAGGCTTCCTGATCATGACATTTGGCTATATCTTTGAGGGAGGAAGAGCATTCCAGAAAGCTATGCTAAGGTCCTGGGGTGGGAATATGCTTGAAGCATGCCTGGTGCCTGAGAGGAAGAGCATAGAGGCTGGGTGTGTGCTAAGTGTGGTGGTGAGAAGGTGAGGTCAGAGGGAGAGCTTGGGGCCAGCCCCTGTGGAATCTTATGGGGCATGTTGATGACTTTAGATTTTATCCTGATTGCTAAGAGAAAATGGCAGAGTTTAGAGGAGAAAAGTGACATGGTTTGATTTGCATTTTAACAGGATCACTGTGGCTGCTGTTGTGTGTTTGTTGTGGGGGGAGGGGCTGTAGGGGAGGGAAGAAGGAAGGTGGCAAGAGGAAAGGGGAAGACCATTTAGGAGGCTGTTGCTGTATGTAGTTCAGATGAGGGATTCTTTAGGGTTAAACACAAATGTTCAAAGAGTTTTTACTTTCTTTTAGCAGCAGAAACCTTTTTTTCCCAAAGGAAACCTTACATTGACCCTTCATCTATAGAACATTAAAGTGAAGTATAAAAGTGAAGGGGCTTTAATTGAAGTCTAGAGTTGCTCCTCCCCAACCTCTCCTCCCAGCCTCATCCTGGTGATCCCTGGGAGGTGTGCCTTTGAACCTAGGGTTCTGCAAACTCTGATTCCACCTAGCTCCCTCCTTTCATTGAAGAGGTCCAAGGCAGGGAAGAGTTGGACCAGGAGAGGGTTTGGGTAGGAGTACTTCCCAGGTGGAGTTCATGCTGTGGAAAAAGCTGGGGAGGTAGGAAAAAAGAATCACACTCCATGTGCCTGTTAGGAAGAGCAATAACCAAGCATCTTTACTCCAGCTCAGGGCACTTCCCACTGAACTCACTGCTTCTGCCAGCTTCTGGGCCAACTGCAGTATGTCAAGCTTACCAGGTTTAGTGCTCCCCTCCCCAACCCCTTCCCAAAGACATGCTTTGACCCAACTAGAATCCATAAGAAAAGCTGGGGCAGGGTGGGGTGGTGGGGTGAGAAGAGGTGAGGACCATGGGTGACATCTCTGCTGTAGGGAGGATCTAGGTAGGCTCTTCCTAACTTTCCCTACCCCATGGTGTTCTAGTAAATTTGACAACTGCTCTCTAGAAGAAGGAAGGAAGGGAGGGAGGGAGGGAGGGAGGAAGGGAAGAAGGAGGGAAGGAAGGGAGGGAGGAAGGAAGGAAAGAATGAAGGGGGGAGGGAGAAGGAAGGGGGAAAGGAAGGGAGGGAGGGAAGAAGGAAGGGGGAACGGAGGAAGGAGGGGGAAAGGAAAAGAGGAGGGAAGGGGGGATAGAAGGGGAGGAAGGAAGGGGGGGGAAGAAGGGAGGAAGCAGTCAGGTACCTAATCTGTAGTATTTCCATTGTGTAAATAGTTTCATCTGACAGATTTAATGGAAACAACATGAAGACACTGAACAGGAGTTTGGGAAGTTGCCTATCATTGTATAGTATTCCCACCATACAGATACAATAGATAAAATAATATCATGATCTTAGATAATAGTAAAATCTAGTAACATAATTAAAACGTGTTGAAATTTGAGTATTTCATTCCTTTACTTTAAGTTCTCATGGCTGTGTTTAGCAACCGGCTGGCACATTTTCTGAAAAGTTAACGGTTGGCTCTCACCAGCCAATTGGAAGCAGCACCCCACTGCCCCACCCCTCAAACAATCCACCTGAACTTCGAATCAAGAGTTTCAGTGTGCAGATAAACTGTGGAATATCTATACAGAGGAACACAACACAGTAATAAACAGGAATGAACTACTGATACACCAAAACCTCAAATGACACAGACATTATGCCACATCAAAGGAGCCTGTATTAAGAGGTGACATAATGTATGACTTCACTTTCCCAATAGGCTTGAAAGACAAATCTATGGTGTTGGAGAACAGATCGGTGGTTGTTGGGGGTTAGGGATGGCAGGAGGAAGTAACAAGAGAGAGGTAGCACAAAACAGGTTTTTGGGGTAATGAACTATTTTATGTCCTGATTATGGTGAGGATTGCATGAATTTATACATGTGTTCAAATTCATCCAACTGTAGACAAAAACAGTTTTACTGTATAGTAATTTAGAATTAATTAGTAATTAGTAATATAGAAGGAAAACTCACCATATTGTTAAAAATAACAACAAACAGAATTTTAGTCTGAATTGGGCAAGGCATTCCACCATTTCGGGCCTTCTTGGAATCTGCCATGAAAAGAGAGGTGTAGCTAGTCAGGAGCTGCAGAATTAAATGCCTGTGGGGGTGGGGTCACAGTGGGTAATGCAGATGCAATGCAATGAGGAGTGGTGAGGACTTCCGAGAACTTCTAAGTTTCTACCTGCCTACATGGAGCAGCCATAGCGTCTGCCTCTGATGACTACCATACTGGATTGTGGGCCTAGTTTTTCTCATCTTATGAGTTGCAGGATAAATGAGGACTCCAGATTTCTTTCTTTCTTTCTTTCTTTTTTTTTTAAGTAGGCTCCATGCTCAGTGTGGAGCCCAACGCAGGGCTTGAATTCATGACTTTGAGATCAAGACCTGAGCTGAGACCAAGAATCAGACACTCAACCCACTGAGTCACCCAGGTGCCCCAGGACTCTGGATGTCTTCAAGATGAAATTTGCTAATTTGTAAGTACTACCAGAACCCAACGAAACATGTATATAAATCATCATCAGGCTAGGGGCTGCCAGTTTGCAGCTGCTGGACAGGGTGCTCTGTACCATCTTTTAAAACTCTTTGGGCCAGGATTGTAAGCCCTGATAAGCAGTTTCTTCATCAGAGAGGGCATCAGAGATTTGGAAGTAACTCTGAAGGTAATTGCATCACTGAAAGTAAAATTAAGCCCTGCTTTATGCCACAATTAAAAGCTGTGCGTTTGAGGTACTAAATGTTGTTGTGGTTGTCAGAGTCCGTTAATGGGGAAGAGGACCGAGGGCTTAAGTGGCTCCAAGACTCTGCTCGTCTTCCTGTCTACCCTGCAGGAACACTTGGAAATGCATCATTTGGTCTGTTACAGATCACAGCCTCTCATAAATGGGCCTGACTTCTCCGCACACATTACTGATTTTGTGATGATGAGTGAGAATTGAGGCCATCTTTCATCTCCATTGCCAGACCATGATTGATGCTCTTGCACACTTAGATTTGCACTTGGCATGTAACAGGAGAAGGCCCATTATAAAGGGCTGAAAAATGGCATCAGAGAAGGAAGCAACATGCATCTGGAGCTGAAAGCTGGGGAATTGAGCATAAATGTGAGTAGGACAGATGAGCTATGAGTTGGAGGCGCTGGTATCTGGCTGGAGGGATGGCTCCTCTCCCCGTGTCTGGTATAATTACATTACACATCAGCATTACCTATCAAGGGAAGAACCCTGTTTAGGAGTTTGTGGGGGTGGGCCTGGGGCTGAGAGGGGACTAGAAAAGGGTTTGCCTGAAGCTACATTAGTCCTCAGGGCTGCATCCCCAGAAAGCCCAGATCTAGGCTGAAAGACAGTAATATGAAGAAACCTATAGATTTAGGAGTCTCACTCCTGGGGCCTCAGGACCCTTGAGGGGAAGTGGGACCTTTTCTTGCCATGGTGGCAGCCAGAGCCTTTGCTCAAAATGGTTTCCCTTTCCCATTTCCTCTAATACCCCAAACTTGTTTTTTAGAGGGAAACTATTCAACGTAGCTTGGCAATAAAAGTGACCTTTCTCTTCCTTCCAGAGGAAAGAGGCCTCTCTAAGCAGAGCACTCACCATTCCCCTAGCTTCAGTAATGAGTTCAGGGATGGACTTGTGACACTGGCTGGTGTAATCTGAGTTCTTCCTGGGACTTGTGCTAGATTTAAACAGAAAGACACACTTTTCTCTGTCAGTATTAGCTGTGAGGATGATATAATCTAGAGCATCTTGCCACCATGTGGAAGAGTCTGTGAAAGGAAAATTGAACTGGTAAGTGCTATTGATTGAGCTCCTGGATACCATCCTACCTGAAGTCCAACTCTGAACTTTATTGTTACAGCTGCCAATTTCTTCCTTCTTTCCTTCCTTCACCTTTCTTTTTCTTTTACCTTGGTTTGCTACGATTTCTGTCATTTGCAACCAAAAAGTCCAGATTAATATTTCACCCTATATATGTACATAATGCTAAACAGGCCGATATCACATATTATGTATATTAATAATAAATTTAATATTATGTGAATATAAAATTTAGTTTATTCATTCAACTCATGTGCCAAAACTATGCTAGATACTAGCAATCCATTATGAACAAGATATACAATATGGTTGACCTAACCTCTAATGACCAAATTAATATTAAATTAGGTATTTTATGACTGCAGCATTCAAATAATTCACTCAGCTATTGCCTCCTATATGTCAGGACAATGCCATGATAGAAGAGTGAACAAGACAGATGTGGTTCCTTTCCTTATGAAACGTAACTCCCTGTCCCAGTTCCCTTGTCTATAAAATGAGTATAATAGTCCCTAATTCCCAAGGTTGTTGTGACTATATGAGATATATATGATGCTTAGAATAATGTCTAGCACATGGTCAGTGCCCAGTAAATGGTAGATTGTAGTTTTTAATACTGGACCTTTCAGATATTTAATGTTTTTGTTTGTTTGTTTTTAAAGTTTGACCGTTTTCTATTCACTGTAATAAGAAGTTGATTTGGAGGTCAGATAATACTAGTTCGTATCCTGCTTCTTCCGTTACTAATTAAAAGACTTTGGGCAAATCATTTAATTTCTCTGAATTTCAGTTTGCTCATCTGTAAAATGTAAAATGGAATGATAATACCCTCTTTGAGAAGGCACAGAGTGGGAACTTAATTATTATTATTAATCCATCCACAGAAATATAATGATAACATTGCTTGAGAAAAATCATCTCAGAGAAAGCAGTAATAACTATTATTATTTTTGTAAATAGCATTCAGAGTCTCCACCTAGTCCAGTTCTCATACTTTTCACCAAAATACTTCTGGGAACAGAAGATGAGAAATTATCCTGAGGGCGGGTGTCTAGGGGACGGTAATGACACACAGTGGACTCCTGTAAACAAGAAATCAATTTGTCTAAACTTATCAAGCTTTTGCTTTCCAGTCTTTGGTAAATTCAGGCCTTTTTTTTTTTTTTTCCCCCAGGCCTCTCTTAATGTGAGGATGTTTTGAATGACCTACCAGTTAAATTACTTTCAGCCCTCTTCTCTCTACCTGACATGCCAGCCGGAAATATCTGGTTTGACTTGGGCCTTTGTGGGGGCCCACACATCTTACTCACCCCGCACTGCTGCCCAGCGAGGTTTGTGCCCCCATTTTTGAGAAGCACACCATTCTCAGTGGCTATGGTCTTAGAAGGGATGTCCTACTCAATGCTGTGTCACAAAGGGGTGGGCTCCCAAGACACCAACAACCCCTGGGTGAGAACAGGGGTGAGTGGACCCAGGTCAGCCTCTCCCTGCCTAATTTGGTAAATTTGTACTAGAGGCAACAAATATTATGTAATTCTGTCACCAAGATGATGAAAAGCAGGATAAAGATGTGGATACATACATCAGTCAGGGTCATAAATCGTAAGGACTCCCCCCCCCCCCCCCGCTGTCCTGGAAAGATGCCGGCAGAGGGAGAACCAGATACCACCAACCAAGCATGAGTGTCAATAGGCTGAGAAGGGGGTCAACAGAACAAGGAAGGAAGGCAGCTTGGTCATGGAGAGTGAATTGCTTGCGTTTGGGGAGCAAGGGTGATGAAAAACCTTAGGATTGGGCACCCCACCGTCTTTTAATATGATTAGGGTGAGACAAACGAGCATCGAATTTGCTGGAGTTGACCTGGAGCCGGCTGCATGGGCCATATGGTTTCCCTGACCCATAAAAGTCACTAAGTGAGGAAGTAATTTATTGCTGGAGATCACTGTCTGCCCCAGAATATCCTGGTGTGTTCGCTTCATTGTTTCCTTAATATGGGAATGGGAGAGGAGCGGGGCAGTGAGTGGCGTGGGGGTTGGGGGGAAGCAAAGGGCTTTGGGTTATTTGTGGGGACAGTTGGACCTCCTCTCCTGGGGAGGAGGAAGACCGGGAGGTCTCATGCCTGTGCTGCTAGGCCTGCCGCTGCCTTCATTGGGGTTTTTTCCTGCCCAGCCTCTGAGTAACCGGTGGGAAAGGGAGAGAGCTGGGAACATAAAGAGGGAAAGGAGGTCATGAACTTCAAATGAATAACTTGGGATTTGCAAAGTTTGAAGAGAGGACATTTCATAAATGGCAAATCGTTCCGGAGCCCAGGGAAAAGAGGCCAATATGTCTAATGAATTGGTGCCATAAAGGAGAGGGCTGTTTCCTCCCCTAAACACTGCAAATAAAGAAACATCAAAACAATAGCTGGTGATAACCTCTCAGGGAAACAGATTCCTTTGTGAGGGGAGCTGCCCTGTTTAACAGTGAGCCTCCCACAAAGGCTCAGGAGCTGAGCTGCAAGACCAGGCAGCAGGAGCCTTGAAAGTCTGCAGGTACAATTGAGAGCCTTTTCTTTCTTCTGCTTCTTCTCTTGTCAATAGCCCCAGGCTTTGCAGAGGCATTATTTCAGAGCAGGTATCTGGGTTTCTTACCTTGGTTTTATCGGGAGATGTTATCTGTATGAACTTGAAATAGGAGCACGCTCCAACACCTGTCTGATCTGCTTCTGCTTCTAGTGTAAAAACACATGTACTGACGCTAAGAACATTTCTGACTTTCTGTTTTTCAGGCTGCGATTGCTGCCTGGTCGTTAAAAAAAAAACAAAAAACAACACTTTCTTAGAGGATTCCAGACTTAGTTCTGGTAACTTTAACTGTCCCGTGGGCTAAATGAACCCTGGGTTAATTGTTAGCCCTTGGGCAGGTAGGATTTTAAGAAGTTAGGTCCACATGAAAATGTGCTCAAGTAGTACCCCAGAACAAACATTTCATATGGGCCTATGTAGCCCGCACAACCCATAAGGCCTCTATCGTCTCTCGGACTGAACCATGCTAGGCATGTTCTTTTGGATCCCTGCCCATGGGTCTTTCCAGCTTCCAATAACCAAAGAACTTGGTGCCACCTAGAAGGGTTTGTATCAGGGAAGGAAGACCAGATTCTCCAGATTTCTACTGGAGAATACAAGCTCCAGTCATACCTTTAAGTGACAGCCATTTGTCCTCCAAGGCTGGTCTGGGAAGGAGGATATGCTAGGAGTTACGTGGAGAACTCAAAAGAGAGGGGTGTAGAGCTGTGTATCCTGTGTGTCTGCTTTAGCATTGCAGTCCTACAACCTTGACCTTCCCAGTGAAATAATTTTGTTTTCTGAAAAGATCAGAGACTGTGGAAGCAGGTGACCCAGGTTTAAATTCTTGCTATATGGCTATCCTGCTGTGTGACTTTGGGCTGGTTTCTTAAGTTCTCTGGGCCTTTAGTCTCCTAAGGTATAAAGTAGGGCTCATCATACTTATTTTAAATGGGTTGTTGTGGAAATCAAAATCTGGGGAATGTTGGAAAGAAACTGGGATGGGTCCTTTGTGCGTGGTCCAACAGGGGCTCCCCCTCTCTCTCCATAATACAAGAGGTGCCATGGCCCTACTCCTTTTAGTCTGTTACCTCTTACCTCAAAAATCGTGTCCTTAAACTTTCCTTCTCCTCAATTTATTCTTTCTGTGGGTAAATTTTCAAAGGCTCCTATTAAAGTCTTTAGAAGGGAGAGCGTCCATTAGCACTTAAGCTTGAATTAGTTTAGGAACTAGCTAGATTGATGAAGACAAAGAAGGAAAAACATAGCAGAGAGAGGTATGGAAATGAATGAAGGCTTTTCTGGGACAGGGAGCTCCATTCCTGGTTGTGACGGGGTGGGGGAGGGAGGGAGAGTATACAGTGGGGTGGGACTCAGGGCAGTGTTGAGGAGCGAGGAAGATAATGAAAAATCCAAGAATGATTAGAAGATGGGAACGGAGTACAGAGGAGGCAATGATGAGCGTAGAGTGGCTGTTAGCCCCAGGTAGGAGGGACCACTCTTCCTCTAAGATACAAGAGAAGGGAACAATAATGGAGGCTGAGAGAATCCAGGGAGCAGAGAGGGAGACTGGCAGAGTGGTTCAGTGGGTTAAAGAGTGGGACACCTGGGTGGCTCAGTTGGTTAAGCGGCTGCCTTCGGCTCAGGTCATGATCCCAGCGTCTTGGGATCGAGTCCCGCATCGGGCTCCTTGCTCGGCAGGGAGCCTGCTTCTCTCTCTGCCTCTGCCTGTGCTCTCTGTCTGCCTGTGCTCAATCTCTCTAACAAATAAATAAATAAATAAATCTAAAAAAAAAAAAAAAGAGTGAAGGGTGAGGCTTTGGAGACAAGTAGCACAGATACTGCAAAGTACCCAGAACATGCAGGCTCTCAACAGACAGCCCACTGCATATTATTGTCATTTTCATTGTTTGCTGTGTAGTCTGGGGACTCGATGAGAGGGACCAATGTTAGGAGGAGTCACTGTGGGATAGCAGCAGTAAGAGGAAGCAAGGGCTCAGTGGAAGTAAGACAGAATGGATTAATAGTGGACCAAGTTCATGGTGCCTGTTGATGTCCAGCAACACCCCCAGCCCAAGATCAGAACTACAGAACACAGAACTGGGTGAGGGGATGGATTCAGGGCTGGAACCTGGTGTTCAGACCCAGCTTATGGTAACAGAAGAATAGGGATAGATTCCTTCTCTGGTCTGCGGTGCTAACAGCTGCACAAGGGGAAGGCAGAGAGGTCAAGTCCAGAGATGTCTTGGTGATGGTGGAGAACTGATGCTGTGGTAGAGTGGAAGGATGCTGTCACTGAGGGAGAGGCCTCAGCTGGGCACTCATCAGGGAAACAGCCCAGAAATACCAATGTAAAATGAGGCTGCAATGCAGGGACTGTGGGGTCAAGAGGTCTGATGTGTTGTCAGTAGGGATGTTGAAGTCCTGAGAATTCCTACATGACTAGAAATAATGTGGATTGCAGTTATCCAAGAATGAAGAAATGGGTCATGGGGAGAGTCAGTAATCAAGAAAAGACATAATGCGAAGAGGCCTTGTTAGATCTAGCAAATCTACTAGGGAGAAGGATAGGCTCTGATGGAAGAATGGAGGGCAAGCTTTTAGATGGACATGCCCGTTTTGTATTTAGCTTGCATATTATTAAAAAAACAACAACAACTGAGGCAACATTTACATATTTTTATGAAGAAAGAATCTTGATTTCTGACTTCTGTAGAAAAGTAGGATTATCTGGAAATCCTATGTCTGTATTCCTTTTATGTCAATACTTTTACTATCCCCATTAGAAGGGGATGGGATTTGTCAGTTTGTCACATTCCCCACCATTCCCTATTGATCCCCAACACTGAGGTTAAATGTCATTTGTTATTTATTCTCGAACTTTCCTTTGGTTTCTCTAAGATAGGAAAATATATGTGTATAGAAATATGCATGTGAAGGCATTTGAGTTTGTGACCTTGATTTGGAACAAAGGCTAGCGCAATGAAGTTAGGCCTTGATCCAGTGACAAAAGAGGGGAGCCTTAGCTGTTTTAGGGATGCCTTGTGACCGACCATACTGCCAGGTAGAGAAGGAGCACAGGAAGACAGAAGTAGTGGGTCAGAAAGGACTGAAAGAAGGTGAAGAAATGTTATAAAAATAAGAAAACCATAGTTCCTAGAGCCACTTGCTTGGGTTCCATGAGAAACTTGTTCATTCAAAGTGGTTGTACGTAGCTCGCTCTCATGAGGACTGGGCCATTGGGAATGAGGGCTTTGTGGCAGATCCTTCTGGTTGCCTGTCCAGAGGGGGAACTATGAGTCCCTACTCCATCTACATCCTTGCTGGCAGAACTTAACTTCTGCTATAGAAGTATTTGGAAATGTCAGATTTTCCATTTTCCAGTCTTCCCTACAACTACGGCTTAGGCACTTAGTCTGTTCCGGTTGCTATAGTAGAATTACTACAGAGCAGAGGGCTTATAAACAATAGATGCTGACTTCTCACAGTTCTGGAGGCTGGAAAGTCTAAGATCATGGCACTGGCAGATTTGATATCTGGTGAGAGCTTGCTTCCTCGTAGACAGTGCTGTGTTCTCCCATGCTGGATGAGGGTGGTGGTGGGGAGGTAGCTTTCTCTGGCCTCTTTTAGACCAATAATCCCATTCATGAGGACTGTGCCTTCATCTCCCAACAACCCACCTCCCATCACCATCACCTTGTTGGTTAGAATTTCAACATTGGAGCTTTGGGGGACACAAACATTCAAAATACAAACAAGTTTTGGGGCCACACAGGTGTGTGGCTCAATTATGGCCAATGGGACTTGAGAAAAAGTTTCTTGGGGAATTTGAGGGATGCCTTTTCTTCCCTAATTAAGCATGGCTCATGAGAGGAAGCGTTCATTTTCATCAGCCAGATGTTGTGTTCGTTTAGAATGTCTTAACCATAACACCCATTTTGTGCACATGAGAAGACAAACCAAATGACCTGGCCAGCACACTAAGACTGGCAGTATGGAAAGCTGCCCAAGAACCTGGGCCCCTGATGACATTTTTGGGGCACTGAAACAATCTTGTACCATCCATTTCTGGAGTATTTGATGTGCAGTGATACATTTTCATCACTGTTTAGGCTACTTAAAGTGGGATGTGCTGTTACTTGCAGCTAAAAACGTTGTAAAGGATAGAGACTTTATGCAGAGTTGGACTTACTAATGGGGAAACAGGCCAGGGAGCTGGGGATACTCCCAGCAATTGGATAAACACAGTGTTATTTTCCTACTGGATCAATTTAACTTACGACAGTTCAGTAGTACCTCATATGAAAACAAACATGGATAACATCGTTATAGAGTATAAAATTCATAAGGGTATAAAATTCATACTGTCCGAAAAGGAACCCAGAAACATACATCATAAGATGTATGTACATAGTGTTTCTCTTTCTGTTGAGCATGGGACATAAAACAATTCAAATTAAACTACATTTAGAAAGATTAAGTTGGACACAGGATAGGTTTGTGTCTATTATGATTATTAAAGGGACTCTAAATTGGAAATGGGACAGATCAATGGAATGTCAGAGCTTTGGAAGTTTTAAAGAGAGGAGTATTGTGGTTTCAAATGGAGTTTTGCTTGGACTAGTTTTCTCTGCTTTCTAGATCTTTGTCAATGTCTTGCCATTGTTTCATATTTGGGAAGAATTTTTTTTTTCTTAGATGATGATTGCCTTCCAGACCCTCCAATGTTTCTTTAATAATTTATCCTTTGTTTTAATGTAATGTGTTACTCTAATGTTGCCCTGGAGTTTTCCTTTAAGTAGTTAATGTAAATGAAAGGAGAAAATAGCCAGGAGTCAGCCAAGTGTTGACACAGATTGTAAATACCTGTAGGGAAAGTATTTAAGCATTTCCGATAGGAAGGATACAGTAAATTTTACATGCAAGGGCTCTGCATCAAAGCCCAAATCCCAGCTTCTCTTCTCACTTTGTGACTTCTTAGACAAGGTCAGCACAAAGAACCCACTGTTTCCTCAGGCAGTTACATCACCACTCTATCTTGTTATTCCTGACTTCTTGCCAATCATATTGAGAATTTCTTAAGGGGAGTAAAAAAAAAAAGGATAACCAAACCCGATTTGCCTCCTTGACAGTAAGAATAGAAAGAAAAGTCTCTCTCCCAGGGACAGGCTTTCCTTTTTCTTTTCTTCTTTATTTTTGCTGTATGTTTGAACTTGACACTCTGCCTTGACAGCCCCTGGAGTCTGAGCTGATGAAAAGCTGAGTCCATTTTTTCATCCACAGCTCAAGCTCACATTAATTTTTTTTAAACAAGAATTTTGGAGAAGCGTTGGTTTAGGGAGTAGGTCTATCAAACTTCTTCACTGGGTTACAAACCCATATTCCAGACTGAGAATGTGGTCGCTCCTTTTGGTTCTATTAGCAATGGCAAGCACAATGGGCAATAGCTGGAGGGTGAAAGGAGAGATGGAAAAGTCTCCTACAATCTGAGTTCCGGGGGCATCTACGCCCCATTTTTGAGAAAGGTTCATCCTGTGCTAGGTGGTTTGTCCAGGCTAGACCTGCTCTGCTCTGCTCTAGCTGTTCTCAGCTCTAGCCTTTAGCCTCTCAGCAAACTAGAGTGGATCCTTCTTCCTTTATCCATGCATTCAGTCTTGCAGCAAATTGATTAAACACCTATTCATTGCTGCAATAGCTGACATTCTGTGGTGACTTTGCTGTTTCTTGGAGGAGTGGAGGGGAGTGGTGAAGGGCATGGAGTCTGAAATCCAGCTGTTAGAGGTTGAATCTTGGCTAACTGAATGACCTTGGACAAGTTCCTAAACCTCTGTAAGTCCTTGATAAGAGTGTCCCACCAGCCTCTTGTGAGGAGTGAATGAGGTATGTTATCCTTAAATCTCAGCCCAATACCTGGGTGGACATGAGCTGGTAAATGCTTACTGTTAGAATCATGGTCAGTAGTGGTCAGGAACTCACAAACATGGCGGCCCTTCTCCTTTCCTGTGGATTTTCTCACCTTTTTTTCTTTCCTGAGCCATCCTCTGCTCACCTCAGTGATTTACCAAGTGAATATTCAATACCTGCTAGGACCTCTGCACTAGTTCAGTGTTGGGGGTGACAAAGAGACTGGGTGTCATTGGGTCTTCAAGGGGGTTACTGCCTGAATGGAACCATATACTGACACACACAATGCCAGGCAGGACTTAGCATATGCTGATCTGTGTGCTAACCAGTGGGAGGGAGCCGGGGGGAGTCAGCATGTTAGGAAGGGAGTGGAGAGGACTGGATTCCACTCGGGTCTACAACAGAACCCTGGATAAGTCAGTGTCCCTCCTGGGGCCTCACTTTCCCCATCTGTAAAACCAGAAGACTGGTCAACAGTTTTTAAACATTTTAGGCCAGGAACCACAGTAGGAAGTGTCCACAGTTTTACATCATGACCCTCAGAACTACATACATAATGGAAACAACAGTTTTATGAAATAAAAATTACCCTTACTATGTGAAATTCTCTGTGTTTTCTATTTTTAAAAAATGCCTATCATAACCCTTTATATTGACTTCCTGACCCCTTAGTGGTTCAGTTTGAAAACGCTGGACTGGATGATCCCTAAGGGGTGTTTTAGCCTAAACTTCCTATAATTTTAGATCTACGTGGGCTGTTTGGATTTAAGAGAAGAAGGAAAAATTAATCTTCCAGGGTAGTGATTGGCTAGATCCCAGCTGGATTAATTAAAAAAATATATTTTATGTATATGGTTGGCTCCCATACCAGCTTTCTGGAATTCAAGGACCTAGTCTCATGGAAAAGAAGAGGCTAATTGTTGGGATTCATTTACTGGAGCATGATGGGGGCTGTGAACGGTTACAGTGTGCATTGCTCATCTGAATTAGGTTTTCATTTGTGGAAAGAGAAGAAAGAATCCTGTCATCAAAGTTTGCTCCTGCTCTCTATAAAGTATGGGCATTCTGGAAAGAATCCACTCTCCTCAGGAAAAAAAAAAAAAAAGTCCAGCTTGTTTTAATCCCTAAATGGATACAGTCCTGTGAATTAGGACTGGGGGGAAAGAACTTCCCTGCCTATGTAAATGTTTGTTTTTGCTCTAATGTGTTTGTCCATTTGCTTGACTGCTCGGGAGATAGCCATCTTCAGGAGAAACTGAAAAACCAGAACAAACAAAACCTGCCGCCCCAACCCTCTAGACAGAAAAACTAACCTGCAACCACCAGAGACAACATCCTTAGGCTGTCCTCTAGTTCACATTTAAGAGAGAAAACATCCCAGTGGGCCCTTCAGGACGAGGCTCCATTCGAGGGCTTACAAACACCAAGGCATTTCAGTGAAGCACCTTCATATTATCCTGGAGCAAATCAATTAGAAGACTTTTGGCATGCTAAGGAAACTTCTGGAATTTTCAGTGACTCTCTGAGATCAATGGCCTTTTAAAAAATTAATTAATTAATTGATTAATTAATTAATTTGAACAGCTTGAGACTTTCAAAGTGCTTCCGTCAGTCTGGAGCAAAGCCTGATCAGCACCTGTAGAGCCAGGCCCTTTGGGAAACGGTCAGCACGAAGTTTCATGGATGCAGACTGGCTTAAAGAAGTCAAGGCTGCTTCTCTGTTCTTTTTAACTGTTGTCTGGCTTAGATTTTGGTCAAGAACACAGGATTCTGAGTCAGTGGTTAGTCAAGTTTGTGAACCTTCTCTGCCTCCATAAAACACATAAGGGGCACCTGGGTGGCTCAGTCTGTTAAGCGTCCAATTTTTGGTCTCAATTCAGTTCTTGATCTCAGAGTTGTGAGTTCAAGCCTCCACATTGGGCTCCATGGTAGCCTACTTAGTAAAAAATAGTATTGAATTTATAAGATTAAGTTATGTAACACATATACAGTGTGTGCAACCCGTGTTAGGTCAGTAGAGAGCACACTATCCTAGGAAGAAGGTGGAAAAGTCTAGGACAGAGATGGCGAGAGCGAGAATGATGCTGAAGGAGGTACCACTTGCCTAAAGTAATGTTGCAAGTTCAGAAGGATGGAACTGAGATAGTATTTTGGTTCCTCTGACCCAGCCCATCCATCTAAGTGGGGCATGGGAGGGCGGTGGCCACACAGTCTTGGTGAAAAAGGGTTAAGGGTGAGGTCTTTGGGAAATGGGGATAGAGACACCAACCCTGAAGGGTTACTAAAAAGATCAACTAGTGGATGGAGCCTTTGACTGGAACTTGTCACATAGCAGGGCTGGATAAATGGTGACTCTAGTAAGAGCCTTCTCTTTAGCACAGATTCACCCCTTCATCAAGCTTCAGGCTTTCTGAATTCAGAGCCTTCCTCCAAGTAAGGAAATGGCAGTTTGCTGGAATACAATGGTCTTTTTAAGGTGGCTCAGATGTTTATCTTATTCCAATATTTACCTTATTGAATAGGATTTGGGTGGCTTATTTTTCTATTCCTCC
>RCUC01071946.1:0-10721 GCA_003697995.1 Taxidea taxus jeffersonii
GAGCCCTCACTTGGTGACAGCGTGTGCTATCTCTGCAGGCTGCCCTTCACCAGAAGTTGCCTCCCCGCTCTACATCTCCAGCTTTTTCCAGGGATTAGAGTCCTTCCCTATGGGTGCTAGAGCTAAATGTTTGTCAAGTTTATGAGCTTTCAAAGACAACCAGGCCTCCCCGTTTTTATAAAGACTGAGATAAGAGTTTATAAGATTAGAGGTTTGTTGTCAACGTCTGCTTTGATGTCTTGTGTTCTCTCTCCCTCCTCTCTCTCTCCCAGTTTCCTTCTCTTTTTAAAAATCCGAAGTGCAAGCTGGGAAGAGCAGCCCCAGGCCCTATAAACACACTGTTCAAATAAAGGAGACATTTAGGGGAAAGTGGAAGCATCATTTAAAGGTGATCACTCTAAAATGACCATGTCTGGGCAATTTGTCATAAAGTATTCTGGCTGTTGCCAGAGATCATTCTTTCTGTAAATCTTGCTGTTGACTCATAATTTTCAACTTTTGACCCTTTAAAACTGAGGTGTGGGATTTTTATAAGCTTTGGAGATAGGGTGTTTTTTAAATAACCTTTTAAGAAGCCATCTGTCCCCGGGAAAGTTTGGGATTAGGCTTGAAGGTGCTCTGCAGAAGCAGCTAGGATCCCTGGGTCCCTGCCCCGCCGTGGGAGACTTTATGTTCCAAGAATGTTCCAGTCCAAGGACTGGACCCGCTTCTCCCTGGTTCTCTGTGGGTTCACAAGCCATCATGCCATACACAGAGCTACTCGAGTTGCAGGTGGTCATGGAAGCATGGGTACACCATCCAGTACCAGGAGGGCGGCTTGTTGCTCCCCACCCCTGCTCGCCTGTCCAGCCTCGTCCCCTGCACCCCTGCATGCCCAGACTCCGGGTTCCCACGGCAGGGCCTCAGTCTTGCTGCACAGGGTCTTAATGCCACACTTTTGGACAGACTGCTCCTCTGTGCAGCATGTCCCTCCTTGCATTCTTCTGCTGTGTCCTTCTTTGTCTTGCAAGACAGTTGTCGTGTTGTCACCTCTGGGAATCAACAGTGGGAAAGTCCCCTCTTCTGGGCACCCCAGCCCAGACCCTCCAACCCTCAAGCATCCCTTGGCACTAATCACACTGTGTGGAAACTGCCTGTTTACTTAGGCATTTTCTTCCCGAGGCTGGGAGCCTGTTGAGCTTTGGGTCCCCAGGCCCAGTCCAGGCACCACCAGCCTGCAAGATGTGAGGCCATAGGAGTTAAGACCCTGCCTTTGGCCTCAGATGTAGCCCTCCACTGCTCTCCTCCCAGCCCTGACACTGCCTGAGGGGGGATAACGTATCCTTCCTGAGCTTTACTTATTCCTATAAATGTGACTATCAGTAGTACCTACTTTATAGAATTACTCTAAAAATTGTTGGTGGGGGTGCTTGGCTGGCTTAGTCAGTGGAGTATGCAACTCTTGATCTTGGAGTCATAAGTTTGAGCCCCACGTTGAGCACAGAGATTGCTTTAAAAAATGAAATTAAAAAAAAAAAAGAATTGTTGGAGAACACTAACACATTCTATGGTGTTAACTCTACATCTTCACAAGGTAAGTCCTGTTGGTAGACCTATTTTCCAGATGGGGAAACTGAGGCACAAAGAAAAGTTGCATAACTTGTCTGAGGTCAGTAAGGAGAGCCAGGGTTCAAGGCCAGATGGAGGACTCCAGAGGCTGTGCCCCTGACCACTGTGACTCATAGCACCCTAATAACTTGCATGGAACCCTCCACCTGGCACACAGTAGTAGATCCTCGAGACAGATGGTAGCTGCCATTGTCAGTAATTATTAATAGCTCCATTCATTTTATAGTCCATTTTTAGATAGAAGAGGTGGGACTGTTCACAACACAGGAAGAAGGACTTGAGAGCTGGAGGAGGAGAGAAAAGGGGAAAACAAGGAGATACAGGGAAAGAGTCAAGACTGCAGGGTAGGTGGGCAGAAACCAGAGCTGGGCTGGGGCATGAGTTAGCAAGTGCCTGGGAGGCTGCTGGGGGGAAAGCGCTGAGGACCCTGGGGTGGCCATCTGGGCACTACCCCAAGACCATCACTGAGCACACATAGCCCATTGTGGTATAACCCCAGATCACCTTTTTCCTTGTATCCCACCTTTCTCCCCACCATCCTGTGCTCGGCCATCCTACCCTGCCCTTCACCCCTCTGTACGTTTGCACACACTATTCATCTGCCTGAAATGTCCTTCATTTCTTCTGGCCCCAGTGAACTCCTGCTCATCCTTCAATACCCAGTTCAAATCTACCCCCCCCCCGGAACACCTTCTTCGATACCCCGAGCTGATCAGATCCATTCTTCCCCTTTGTGAAGTGGACTTCCAGACTCCTGTCTTATTCTACTCTGTGCCGAGCTGCACACAAAGTCATTACTTAGGAAAAACTTGTTGGGCTTTTTTTTTATTGAGTAAATGCACCCTCAAATCAAGGGTGGGCCCTAGCAAATCATCACCCATGATCACAAATCTCCAGTGTCCAGGAGAGCTAGAACACGGAGGCAGAGGCTAAACCAGATTCGGGAGAGGACCCATCCTTCCCAGGGATCCAGACCAGAGAATGTTCCAGGGCCAAGTGGGGCTCTGGAATTCTGCTGTAGGCCCAGAAAATGCTGCCTGGGAGAGTTCATACCAGGGACTCCACTCCAAGCACCCCCAGAACAACCCAGAGATGGCTGCAGATGAAAACAAACAGGAAGCCTGTCTGCTGTCACTCACTGGGCCTCCATAAAATGCGGAACTCAAGACTGACCCTGCCTGAGCAACAGGGAGGATGCTGGGCTGTCACTCTACTTCTACTCTTACAGTCTAAGACCACATTGGCTTTTTCAGCAGCTCTTGGCTTGTGGTCAACTCAAACCCCCAGATCTTTTTCGCTGGGATGGCTGCCAAGCCACATCTTGTGCATTTGATTTATGGCTTGGGTTAGCTAAGGCCCACTCCTGCTCCCCAGAAGCCAACAGGAGGAGGTGATGGTTTCTCTACTCCTAGGAGGGAGAGTGATTGCAGGCCCCCAACCTAAGAACCTCAGGGTGAATGTGGGTAAGCTCCCCCTCTCCCTGTTTCTAAGCCCTTTTCCTTGAGGCAACAAATGCCAGGACCTCTTGAGTGGGATTTTCATTAGCATTAAAGTCAGAGGCCACCAGGGCTCAAGTAGACCAACTTTGGGTTCTTGGGGAAAGCAGTGGTCCTGGAAAGCACCCAGAAGGTCAGGGAGAGAGAGGGAGTTATCAGAGGCCCCGGGCTCCTGAGCTTGCTATCCATATGCCCTGGGAAAGTCCCTCCATTGCTCTGAGCCTCCATTCCTCATCTGCAGAATAGGGGTGACATCCCGACCTCATGGCATTGTTAAGACAGAGGTGCTCAGGTCAAGTGGGCATCAAATGCCCAATAACTATGTCTAGCTCTTCCCCCATGATGCTGAATGAGAAACTGAGGCACTACGTTTATCCTACCTTTCCAAATATTACTCCTGCTTCTGTCTTTTTACATGCCACCACTCAGAGCGGCCACACTCCCTAAGGTGACCCCCCGTACACCTGCCTCAGTCCGTGGTGGTCCCCGTCGTGGCCATCACAGTGGACAGCGTTTGTGTTTGTCTGGTGCCTCTCTCCGCCCCGTCACTGTCCTAGACCCTCAGCTCCTCGAGGGCAGAGCCCACCCCCACCCCCGTCTTCCTCGTCCCCCGCTGTTCCATCCCAACTTCAGCACCGCTGGGACTTGGCGGCGTGTGGCGAGTGACTGGGAGGGTCTTTGGAAACATTCCTTCGGACTTTGGCCACAAATCCGAAGTGCATTAAAGAGGCATATTTATTTCCGCAAACAAGGTCACTTCCCCTCCCTGGGTCTCTGTTTCCCCAGCTGTAAAATGAGGTGTGAAATGAGAGACTGAACTAGCTTTTCTCTAAAGTCCTTCTAGCCCCGAAGACTGGAAGTCGGCACAGAAAGGGGGAGAAGGCTATATTGAATTGTATTGCTTATTGGGTTGAAAAAAAAGAAAAAAGAAAAGAAAAACAGCCTCTGCCAGGAAATCTCTCTCACTGTGTCACTTTCTCCATGAGCCTGGAAAAAAACCGTCCTGCCCAGGCCCAGGCCCGTGGAGCCCATACTGAAAAAGTCACAGGCCCCTCCTGCCCTGGGCCCAGGCGAAGGGGCCCCCCGAAGGTGTGTGGTAGCTGCTTCCCCGGGGGGTCCGGGGCTTTGTTGCCTTAACCGAGCACACAGAGCAGGTAAAAAATTCCAGACATGTTCTCCGCTGACAGCTAATTGTGTCCTTTATTAATGACCATGGCTTTCTTGGGGCAGGTGGGAGGAGGGAGGAGGCCCGTCTCAGCCCAGGGGGCTCCCTCAGGTGGAGCTGATGACCACATTTCTGGATTCCATAGAAAGGGAAGTGCTACGTGAGGTGACCCCGAAAATCCACCCCCGCCAGCTGAAGAGGGGAGGGGCCTTTCCCGACTTTCCAAGCCCCGGTAGGGGCGGTGGCTGGCTCCGACAACGCGTTGCACGGCTTTTAGAATCTGACAGACGAGGTTCTGGGTCCTAAGTTGGCCTCTTTGAGCACAGCCACCAAAGTACAGCAGGTGGCCCGAAGGGGAGCGGCAAGAGGGTGATGGCCTGTGGGCAGCGTGGGAGATGCTCCCCGGCTTCATCCGGCCGTTACCCCCCCACCCTCGTGGCAACGGGACTGGGCCTACCAGGCCCTTCCTCAGTGACCCACAGCACCACCTGTCAATACAGCAGCCAGATGTGCCGGGGGACTAGGGCTGGCCCTGCCAGATGTGTCAAGCTTTCCAACACATCCGGCTTCCCCTCCGGCACATCGTGATTATTATTTAACACTTGCTTTCCCAGCATCTGTGAGTCCTGAGGATTGCAGGCTGGGAGGCTTTGGCGTGTCGATCCAGCTTAAGATCTGAGGGCCTGGAGCCCGCTGCTCATCAAAGGGCCTGTTTTCTCAAGGACCCAGTGAGGACCTGTACAAGCCCTCTTGCAGTGATAGCCTAGAGCTGGAGGGAGGGCCTTTATGGAGCTCTCTCTGTTCTCTGCTGTCATCAGGATCCCATGTTAGCCTGGGGAGGAAGGCGGGGTGGGCAGCATTAACCCCAATTATAGAAGAGGGATGTGAGGCTCAGAGAGGGACATAGTGAAGTAGTAGCTGAGCTAGGATTTGAATCAGGCAGTGGAAACAGCATGTGCAAAGGCCCCGGGGTGAGATGGGCTCCAGAATAGCCAGAGGGCCAGAGTAGAATAGACACAAGAGGAAAAGCAGTAGGAGGTGAGTTCAGAGAGGGGAGGGGGATGCAGTTACATCGCAAAGAATAAAATACCATGGAAAAATGTAACCAGAGAGGCAAAGGGGGCTTTGTAGGCTGTTGTTTTTTTACTCTGAGGTGGGAGCTGTTAAAGACCTTTGAGCAGAGGAGCACCACGCAGCTGATTCCTGTTCAGCAGGATCCCTCTGGCTGCTATGTTGAGAACAGATTGCAGCCAGAGGCGAGTGGAGAGGTAAGCAGGCAAGGGTGGGAGGTAGGAAACCAGTAATCTGACAGCCTCCACTCCTCTACGCCCCTAGCTTCCCTTCCAACCTGGGTGTCGGGATTCCTGGGCTGCAGCCCAGACTCCATCAGCCACTAACTGGGCCATGTGACTCGAGGCAAGTCACTGTTGCCCTCTGGGTTGTGCATTCTCTAGTCATAAAACGAGGAGCTTGGACCAGGTCCTCCTGACTTCCAGTGACCCAGACCCCACGTGCCTCCCCAGCCTCGAACTTCATGCCGCAGTGACCCTGAACTATCTGTAGCTCCCGTACCCACACCATGCCGTCTCACACACCTGCGACACCCTTTGCCCGCCGCCCGCCTCCCGCGCATGGAGAGTCCATGTTCTTCAGCAGATCCCAGGCTCACGTGGCATCTCCAGAGTCTTCCCCTGACCCACCCACCCCCCTTCCTCAGTGACCCTGGGCGCTCTGACAGCCCATACCCATCTCCAAGAGACAACAGATGAAGTTGTTGTGGACTCAGAGCTACCTTTGAATCCCAGCTGTATCTCTGAAATGTTATTGAACCTCTGTTTCCTCCTCTGTAAACGAGAGATAATTCTATTCCCGACACCCAGGGTCAAGGTGAGGCAGCAATTCGGCTGTTAAGCGTCTAACCCAGTGCTTGGCACACAGTCGCTAGGTGGGGTCTACGAAGCCAGATTCTAGCTACCAAACATGGCAGCTGGCCCTGGACAGTGTGGCCCCAGATTCCTGCAATGGCCCAGGCCAGGACCCCAGGACAGCCTCCCAGCAGCCCCACAGCCCGAGGGCGTTCCCGTCCATTCCTCCTATCACCAGCCGCTCCTTCCACTCACTCCTCCGTCAGGGCCTGGTCAAAGCTGCCTCCCGGCAGCCACTCAGCACTTGAAAATGTCCTTAATTGCTTCACCAGAGTGGGGAGTCACCCTGCAGGCAGATAATTAAAAAGTTCAGAGCTTGATTAATTGAGAGGAAATTGGAGGAATGGGGCTGCCTGCAGGGCGTGCGGGAGCTCTCAGCCCCTGCGTGGGGACGGCAGGAAGGGAGGCAGACCAGAGCCGGGACCCGGGCCTACACTAGGACCCAGGGGCTGGACACACCAGGTGTGAATCCTGCCCTGTGCTGGTTGTGGGGTTCAGGGCTGGCTCCCCAGGAGACAATGAGCACCAACCACCCTGCTACACACACACACACAAATACAGCTGAGGTGTAGACATCATGACCCAATGGTCATGAAAGTTCTGGTTTCTCTAGCCTTGGGGCTGAGGCACCTACAGGCCTTGTAGCCTGTCATTCAGGGAAGTGTCCCAGAGGGCCTGCCCGGCAGTGAACTGGGCAGGCATGGTGGCTGCCCTACGATGCTCACAGCTGGGCAGATGGGAAGGGCAAGGTGGGAGGTAGAGACAGGTATTAGCCAAGTGCCAAGAAGGGTGAGGGTGGGATGGCTTGAACCCCCATTTCTGGGGGTGGAGGGAGGAGTTCTGGGGGCTCTGACATGGTCTGGGGGCTCCAAAGGCCTAGAACCAAGTCTCTGGTCCATACACCAGCTGAATGACCTTCAGCCTAAGATTCCATATTTCTGAGCGTCAATCAGTCAATCAACACACACATTCTGAGGCTTCCTGTCCATCATGTCTCAGCAGCTGGGGCTAGGAGGTTCTAGTCATCGCCAGTACCTGCTGTCCCCAGGCTTACAGCCAAGTGCAGGAGGCGGACACTCAGAACTGTGTAATCACACTATGGGAGAGGCAGAGCACAGGTGCTTCGGGAGCACAGGCAAGAGGCTCCAAACCAGGTTGGGGATGGTATCCCAGGAGAAGGTCCAAAGGTGATTTGGGTGGAGCCAAGATTGGAAGGATAAAAAAGGAGCGAGCCAGGCTGGCACTGGGACAGAGGGAGACTCCTGAGCAAAAGCCCAGAGATGGGAAATGGGACCCAGCTGGTGGGGGAGCCGGAAACTACCTCCAGCTCGGAGGTTCTAAGGGCGCAGGCTGGCAAGGTGGGCCGTAGAGGAGAGGCCACAGAAGGCTGGGCTTACCACAGGCACAAAGTAGCTGTTGAAGGGTCTTTGAGCTGAGGAGGGAACGTCACAGATGGACAGTGTGGTGACTGGCTTTGGGAGGCCCTGGGATCCCCCCTCAGGCAAAGGGGAGACGTGTTAACACAGTTCCTGCCCCTGCCTTCTGACTTCTGTAGTTCTGCCAGCTGTTGGCAAGGATCCACAGAGCCTGGGACCCATCAGGGGCAGGCAGGGGTAGCCTGGGCATGTGAGGGAAGTGGGGGGGTGGTGAGATGACTGACATCCCCTGGGTGGTCCCAGCAGGAGCTACCACAGCAGGGGAATGAGCCTGAGGCACTCCCTGGACTTAACCTGGCCAGGCAGGGCCCCCCTTCTCAGGGGAGGAGCGAGGGGAAAACCATGGAAGGGCAGCGGGGGCACTCTTCGTCAAGTTAGAACACTGAGGGCTTCAGAGGCAGGAGTTAGAAAGAACATAGACTGTGGGAGCACAGGCTCTGAGTGACTTTGGATAAGGCATTCTTCTCTATGAGCCTCAGTTTCCTCATCTCTAAAATGGGGACAACGCCTCCTCCTACACAGGGAGATGGTGAGGACTGAGTGAGGTTATGAGCAAGGGAAGCTGCTGGCCCAGCACCGGCCAGGCTCATGGCAGGTACCCAGTGGTCAGAAGCTTCTCCCAGCCCAGAAGCTTGCTACCTGCTTCCAGCATGTCTGTGCCCATGGCACAGAGGATCAGATGCCCTGGCCAGCTCTGACCAGGGCAACTGACTCCACGGGTTTAACTTCAGCAGCAAAAGCAGGAAGCATGAGAACTGCAAAAGTCACTTTGCATGAGGAAGGCCCCCCAACCCCTTTTGTTCAGCCCAGATGTACTCACAGTGCAAGGCCCTAAAAATAAACAAATCAGTTTACCCACAGCTCAACCAGAACATAGGACTCAGGGTTGGATGCTTGGTTCCATAGCCAGAGTCCCATAGGTGGCAGAGGCCTTAGAGATGGTCCAGCCATACCCAGAGTGGGTAGGAAGGGGCCTGGGCTTAGAGAGCAGGGAGCCACAGGGGCAGCCAAGCCCAGCCTCCCCTCTCTGGGCCCAACACTCTCCGCCATCCACACAAACTCCTCTCCCCTGCCCAAACCCTGGACGTCCTGAAGATCCTGAGGCAGGAAAGTGAGCCAGCTGCTTGTCGAATGGGGCAGAGCTAGCCAGGAACCCACTCCCTCCACTCACAGGAGTCAGGCCCCACTAAAGGAAGGTGTGCGGCTCCCTGCTCAGTCATGGCCTCTTTCGGCCAGGGCCTGGGCCTTTCTCTCTATGTCCCAGTGCCTGACACATAATTGGGGCTTAATAACGTGCCTATTGGATAAATTCGTAACTCACCAGCTCTCCAACTGGATCCACGCACCCGAGGGCAAGGACCACAGCTTCCTCATCTCTGCATCCCCAGGGCTTAGCACACAGCAACCTGCAGGCCCAGAGTGATTAGAGATAGTACAGCAGACACCTGTGCCGTGTTCACTGTCACCTAGGCAGGTGCTGACGCACATGCTTTCTCTAGATTAACTCATGCAATCCTCCCACCAAATAGAGGGTCAGTGTGATCCTTGTTACACAGACAAAGGAACTGAGAGCAAGGGATCTTGCCCCCGGTCACACTGTTAGCAGGCCCAAGATTTAGCCCTGGCAGCCAGCTCCACGGTCTACACCAGGTCCACTTCCACTGGACGTCCTGCTCAGGTTCCCAGGAGCTAGACGGTGAGCCCACCTCTGCCCAGACAGAAGCCTCGGCTCCACAGGACCCCCAGGAAGGCAGAGAAGCTCCTTCCTCCCCCACCAAGGCTGTCATACGAGGCCTGAAAGCACTGGACTCCACTGTGCCCTCAGTGGTTTGGAGATTAAAGCCGGGAAGAGAGTGAGGAGCCCGGTGGCAGGCCTGCCAAGGAGGCCGCAAGGATCACCCAGTGCCAATTAGCGGCCCCTCCGTGCCAGGTCCAGATGGAGCCCTGCCTCGGCCTGACTCGGGGCTCACTCGGTCAATTATCACCTATCCCCGGAGCCCAGGGGGCAGGTGGGGAGAAAATCTGTTTCCCCCTAATCCTCCCTCCCTCTCCCGGCCGGCTGCCATCCCTGCCTTGGGTTGCCTGGCCAAGGGCTCTGGGCGTCTGCAGAAGGCGCGTGCTGGCTGCCCGCTTCAGTCCCAAGGCCTGTGTTTGGGGGGTCAGGATTTGCCTCCGTCCTGCTGAGTGACACAGCAAGCCCCATCCCCTCGTAGGCCTGACAACAGGGTCTCCAGTACTGACACTCAAGCCACTCGATGATTTCTGCGTCCAGGAGTGCCTGGGAACGAGGTCCTCGGAATCACAAAGCCCTGGAGTCAAACCTCAGCTCTGTCATTTAGTAGCTCTGTGACCTTGGCACAGTCATTTTGCCCCCTCGGGGCCTCAGTTTCCCCATCTGTAAGATGGTGGGGGGATGATAACGGTACCACTCCGGTGGGTAGTCACGTAGATTTCAGGAGAGAATCTGTGCAAGTCACCTGCCCTGGGCTCGGCACCTGGAGAGCATGCGACCCATGGGAATTCAGTGTCCTTGCCTGCTAGACGAGTAACAACAGCTGACATTTACATAGAGCCCGCTGCGTGTTCTGTGTGCACATCAGCCCATCAGACCCACAGCCCCAGCCCTTGAGTCCCCATCTCCTTGGAGAGACAGACCTGCCTTCATTTAGCAAACTGAGCTGACTGAGCGCCTATTATGTGCCATACCTTGCACTAGGGCCTAGGGAGGTGGGGATGAAAGGCCCAGCCCCTCCCCTAGCAGGGTTCCCCCACCAGTGGGCAGCACAGAGATGAGTCAACTCAATGGTCAGTTAGGTCAGATGGGCAGCTTGAAATTTGCCCTGGTGGGAGCCTTGACGCCACAGAAATTGGCAAACAGAACAAATCAGGGCTGCCCCCCACCCTCCCCGCTGCAGATAGCCATGGACCATACTGAGGGGAGGTCAGAGGCGTCTGCTGTAGCTGGTGGAGGTGGGCCTCCTGGAGGCATCCATGTCAGACCCCATCCCAGGAGGTGGCTTGATGCAGAGAAGGGCATTCAGGCGAAGGGACCTGTGTGTGTGTGTGTGTGTGTGTGTGTGTGTGTGTGTGT
>RCUC01071952.1:0-10455 GCA_003697995.1 Taxidea taxus jeffersonii
TTCCCTGGATTGCCTTAGCCAATGTCCATCTTTCTAGACTCAGCTGAACTCTTATACCCTCTAAGGAAACTTTTCCCAAGCAATTCCTCCACCAGCTTCCACCCAGTGTCCTCATGACTCAGAATTCCATTCTGATTGATCTAAGGGAGGGTTTCTCAACCTTGGCACTGTTAACATCTGGATCATTCTGTGTTGTGGGAGCTGTCTTATGCATTATAAGATGTTTAGCCGCATCCCTGGCCTCTACCTGGTAGATGCCAATAACACCACCACCACCACCCCCTACCGCACGCATACACGTACATACACGATTGACAATTATTATAACCAAAAATATCTCCCAGTGTCCCCTGGAGGGAAAAATTACCCCTGGGTGAGAATTTCTTGTTTGAGGTAATCATGGTGGCCCCATCCCTTTTATCAGTGATGGTTTATGCATGGATATCTGACCTCACTAAGTCTGCCAGGAAGTTTCTGGGAAGGTGTTCTCTATCTCAGGAAATGATAGAATGAGTGGATCTTTTTTCCTGCTCTTGGGTGTGGTCATGTCTTCATGTGATGGTTAGAGCAATGGCAGCCACCTTGAGTCCATGAGGTGAGCCAGCCTGGGAATGGAACCAGTTCTCTGAGTATGGTAGAGAAGATAGATGGTAGAGAACTTGGACCCTTGAGGGTATTGTTGAGCCCCTCGATGATGGGATAACCCTATTTCAGGACTTTTTGTTATGTGGGATAATAAATCCTCTGCTTCTTTGAACTTCTTTTAGTAAGCATTTTCTGCTTCTTAAACCAAGAGCATCCCTCACCGATACAGCATAAATCATACTTATCCCACATTATCCAGTTTCTCATAGAGTCCTCTCCTGTTCCCCAAAAGAAATTAGGCTTCCCTTATTATTCTGAACTTTCTTTGATGACATTCATCCCAATATATGTTGACATTTTATGTGTCCACTAAGACCTGTCTTCCTCCACCAGACTGTGAGCTCCATGAGGACAAGGAGCTTGTTTTAGCTTTTCTTCCACTGTACCCAGCAACAAACCCAGTGCCTGGCATATAGTAGGCCCTCAATAAATAGTTGTTGAATTAATGAGTGAATGGAATAAATAGAGAGGATGGAGAGGATGGACAGATGGCAGACAGACAGATGGAGACATGAAAGGATGTGTCTTTGCAGCTCTGCCTGTGCACTTTGGTGGGAAATTCTCCACCGACCTGTAAACTGAACCTAAAGCTTCAGAAGAAGAGAGAACCTTTCATTTCATTTAGTGCTGAGGAGGGAAAGTCTGTGAAATTGCTTTATGTGAATGCTTCACAAGGAAGCAACCTTGTCTTCTTCTTTGAACCCCAAAATCAGGGTTATTTGAGAAGCGATTCCTGAGTCCACAGTGCACAGCAGCACTCCAGGCATTAGCAGGATGGAGTCTAGAAAAACAGCCCCAATCTAGCCTAGAATCCCTCGCAGGTGGGTCCCTGAGAAAGATGTTTGGCTCATTCAAATGAAATCTGATGAAAGGTGGAGAATCACTCTGTCAGCTGTGGTTGGAGATGCTCTGGCTGAAGCTGTTAACAGAACAGTGAAGGTCACAGCAAGGGAGATCTCGGACAAGTCATTTCCTCTCTCTGAGCCTCTATTTCTTTGCCTGGTTAACAGGGGTGATGATGTTCCGTTGCACACAGCATGGCTGTTGCATGGCTTTAGTGAAATATCACAAACAGAGCACCCAGACACGGAATAATGCCCAGTCACCATACTGGATTCCTTTTCTTGTCCCTGGCTGGGATATCTGGGAAGGTTGCCTGGAAGAGGTGCTCTGCAGATTCTCACTTCTCTAGGAACAAGCCCTCAGGTGAATCCTTGGGGCTTGGGGTTGGAATCGTTCCCGAGACATGCAGGACAACAGCACGGGACTGCCCATTCTGGGAGCGTTTGCTCATTTGCACGTTCCCCCTTCTAAAACGCCGTTGTCATGGAAATGCTCCTCTTGGTCTCTTTAAAACTGGTTTGGTTGGGATATAATTCACATGACATAGAATCCCCCCATTTAAAATGTATAATTCAGTTGTTTTTAGTGTAATCACAGTGTTGTGCAGCCATTACCACAATCTAATTTTAGAACATTTTTATCACCCCAAAAAGAAACCCCATACCCATTAGCAGTCATTCCCCATTTCCACTTCGCCTCAGCCCCTGGCAACCACTGATTTCCTTTCTGTCTCTATAGATTAGCTTTTTCTAGATATTTACTATCAATGAAATCGTGCACTGTGTGGCCTCTTGGGTCTGGCTGCTTTTCCTCCACATCGTGTTATCAGGGTTCCTCCATGTTGTGGCGGGTGTCAGCACTCTCTCCCTTTTCATGCCAGGATCCCACTCCGTGATATGAGCAGACCACACTTCGTCTACTCTTCGTCTGTGGTTGGGCATTTGGATTATCCCCCTTCTCAGAGATAATGAGTATGGTCTTATGAACAGTCATGTACAAGTTTTTGTGTGGATACACAATATTGTCTATCTTGGGTACATGCTCAGGAGTGGATTGCTGGGTCAGAGGGTGACTCAGTTTACCATTTTGAGAAACTGCTCTCTTAATCTCTCCCCTTCCCCTGCCCCGAGATTGTATAGTAGAATTCAGGCCAGAGCTGTCCTTGGGGACCAGGCTTTTACCACCTGGGTGGGGTTTCCAAGGTCTCTTCCTTGACCCAAAGATTCTAAGGGATGCCCAGCCCATAGTAAGATGTTGTGGATGCAGATCCCACCATTGCCACTTCCAGGCTGTGTGATCTCAGGTAGGCAGCTAAACCTCTCTGTACCTCGCCTGCCAAGTGAGGACAAATGCCATTCCTGGCTTGGAAGATAATCATGACAGTCAAAATCAGGGAATGGGTGTGAGGATTATTTGTAAGGCTGAAAAGAGCTGCAGAAATGTTTATTCATCCAACAGGTTATGTGTGGAGGGCCTACTGTTTGGCAAACGTTGTGTTAATGTTATGTGATGGGGAATGAGGTGTGACCAAGACAAAGTACCTGCTCTGCGAGTTGTTGTATTCTGGTCTTTTCAGTCGCAGCTTGTGGCCAACTGCTCTACAGTCTTAAGCAAACCATGCAGCTTTTTCAGGCCTCAGCTTACCCTCGGTAAAATAAGTCAGCTGGAACCGTCCAGGTTCCAGAGACTGTTGAGTCTCTGCTCCTCCTCTCAGTAAAATGGGTACGAACGTACCATACAGGGTAGACTTCCCGACTCCAGGCGGCATCTTTGGGGGACAATAAGGGTGAGCTCTCCCTAGCTGCTCAGAATAGTCAAAGATAGTCTGACTAGGATGAGCACTTGGATGGGAGTGAGCTACCTTGCCCCTCACCTCCACGTCTCCAAGCCTTAATGATACCAACATTGACAATGACACTGACTCCGACACCACCATCCCCGCACGGCCACCAGCTTCACTGGCATGATTCCATGATTCATCTGCTGGTCCTTTCTCAATACAGAACCCAGCCTGGTGGTCCAGACCTGGCTGCCAGGCCACAGCTGAGAAAGGGGCCCCCCAGGAGCGCATGTTCCTCCTGAAGAACAAAGATGTAGGCAGCAGCCTAAAATAGACGTGGAAAAACAGGGCTTTTTGTTTTCTCTCTGGAAGGATGACTGAGAGATCCACCACAGGGGACCCAGAACATCCATATTGAAAACACTGTTATTATAAGACAGCCGGGAGGGAGCTGGGAGCTGAGGGTGCTGGGGGGAGACAGCAGCCCTCTCATCCCTGTATGCGCTCCACCCTGGATTAGGTCCTGAGAGAATCCTGAGCCAGACTTGATATCAAGGGTGATTCTCACTCCCCCATCCCCTCCTCACTGCTAACTGGGATCGTGTCTCTTTCCTTGCTCCAGAATCTTCTGTGGCTCCCCATTAACCTCAGAAGTTGAAGTGATTTATCAAGGTATCAGGGCCCTTCAGGTTCTGGCCCTAAAGGACTTTGCTGGCTTCCTCCTACGCCAGACTACTCACTGGCAGTCGTTCAGCTTGCCGACATTTTTCACCCCTGTGGGCCTTTGTTTCTCCACTGCCTTCACCTAGGATGCTTGGATTAGTCCAGAAACACAGTTCTTCTGATTGAAGCAGAATAGTTGCTATGCTCTGCTCCTTCCATCCCAAACGAAAGACCTGAGAGACCTCAGGCTGGAGGCCCAGGTTCCGAGCACAGACTCCTGGAGCCCGTGTGTGGCACAGAGGGCCAGGTGGGCCTGCGGCAGGCCGGAGTGCTCAGGCCTGATGGGAAGAGGCCACCACTCCTCGGCCCCACCCAGTCGCTGTTCCACGTGCACAAATGGGGAGTTTGATCTTCCGGTTTTCCAAGAGAAGTGGAAAAGTGGGATTTTAAAATGCAATCTTCCAAGTTTTATAAATGTTAACAATTAATTCCGTGTTTTCAAAACACTGTTTGGACAAAACAAAACCTATCTGTGGGCCGTATTCAATTTACAAGTCACTAGCTTTCAATTTCCCTCTCCTTTTTACCAACGGAAGAAAGTAAGTCACGATCTGTGTGTATATATAGGTGTATATATTTGGCCATATCCTTGGGGCTGGATTGGGTGCTTTCTCCTAGGCTGGTCTTGATGGGATCTCTCTGAGACGAGTGCAGAGTCCTAAGGGGAGTGAGGCAGTCAGGCTGCGGCTCTCTGGGGGAGGAATTGACCCGGCATATAGAACAAGTGCAGAAGCCCTGAGGCAAGAAGTACCTGGTATGTTCAGGGTACAGCAGCAAGGCTGGTGAGCTACAGTGGAGTAAGAGAGGGAAGAATGGAAGGAGATAGAAAGATAACCAAGTTCAGTTCCTCGAGAGGACCCAGAGGACCCTGAATTTAATTTAGAATGAACAATTGAGAGGACAAATTGAAGAATGAATGAATGAATGAATTCCAGACTGTTTTCCCTGGAGTATTCATATTTGCTGTGGGGATGTGAGAGTGGCTGATTGGCCATGTTCTGAAGTTTTCAGAATCATTCTGGAAGATAGATCTGTGGTTAACATCCCAAGCTGCCTTTAATCTTTAGGTGTTGTAATGGAGCTTGGTCAGAAGCCTCAGACGGAGGAAGGTCTTTGTGAGAGTGGGTGGGTAGGAGAGAGACAGACAAACCAAGAGGAACCAAGGCAAAGAGAGATGGCACTCACTAAAATAACTCAAGTCAAGTACCTCATCCCAGGAACCCAGGGACATCAGGCCTCAAAGGGCGGACTCCAAGTTCACCAGCATGCCCATGAGACTTCCTTATCACCAAGTCCTCACGACCCCCGCAGCAACTCCTGGTGAACCCACTGGTGATAGCGTGTGGCAGACCTGCCACTGTCCTTGGCCACACTCGGCCATGAGACTATTTTCTGCCTCCATCCAAGCGCTGGCATCCAAGCTGCTGGCAAGCGAGTTGGGTGGGGTTGCCATGGCGACCCTCGGGCATGGATTCCCAGAGATGCTCCCTGCATCCTCCAAGCCTGCCACTGCTGATTGCTGGGGGAGAGCGTGACTCACCGTTAAATATATCGCGGCCGTCCCAAATTGGCTGCTCAGCCCCAGCAGCCGGATGTGGGGACAGGCAGCATCTGGGGGTGTGTGGGGTTGGGAGGCTGAGAGGTACGACCTTCTGTGTATCTTTGGAGCTTTTAGCTCTCATCACTCTCAGCTGATGCCTTCACCAATCCCCTCGTCGGGTCTCCTGCCTTTCCCAATCTGTCTGGGTTTCCATCCCAGCTCTGTCACTTGCTAGCTATGTGACCTTGAACAAGAACATTCCCTTCTCTAGGCCTCAGAGTCCTCATCTGTAAAATGGGGGTGATGTGAGTGCCCACTGTCAAGAAAGGCAGAGGATCTGAGATTTTATTTTGCCTACAGGCTAATAGGTGATCCTACCAGTTTCTTGGGTGCTGAGAGAAAACACAAGACTCTTGGGTCAGAGACAAAGAGCTTTATTACTCAAAGTGGGGCAGGTGGCCTGAGTTCACATTCCCATGAGTTCTCTTTGCCCCTAAGTTTGCCCCTAAGTGGGGACACTGCAAAACAGCCCACAGAGATGCCACACCACCTGGATTTGCCACAACTGGGGATCCTCAAGCTTAGGGAACCCCCAGTCTTATAAGGAGGCTCCAGGCAGACCTGCCCAGGCTTTGCCCTGGAGAGAGACATTCTTTATTATACTGGTTAGGAAACAACCCTGCCCTCTGCTCTAGAGTGAGATGCAGCTTTTCTCTTCCAAGGCTGTTTCTATACGACAGTCTTAAGAAAATAGGCCAGAACAAAGCTGTCTATCTCTTGCTCAGAAGACATGCAAACTTCGAGAGGCCCATGGAAAATTGTCTCCCAACACCTCTATATAGGATTGGTGGGAGGAGCAAAAGGGTCCACATGTGTAAAATGCTTTATACAGTCTGACATAGAATCAGACTTAATAAGTGTTAGCCATTATCATTTGTATTCTCAGCTTTTATCCCACTCATGGTGTAATTTCTTTCTGACTAGTAGGAAGTCAGAATTCTTCTGCTCTGTGATTTCCCTAGTTAGTGACAAGACAGTCAGTTTCTATCCCTTCTGACCAGTGTGTAACCATTTATCTCCTATGCTCCACGATGCCTTACTCACTCCCAACCCCCACCCCTGTATCCTACATCTGACTTCCCTGGGTTCTTCCTTTTTATAACGGCTTTGTTGGGGAACAATTTATACACCATAAAATCTATTCCTTTTAAGCATGCAATTCAATATTTTTTAGTAAATTTACATAGCCTTGCAGCCATCACTATAATCCAATTGCAGAACACCTCCAAAAGAAACCTTATGCCCCTATCCATTCACTCCCTAATCCCACTCCCCAGCACCCACCAATCTATGTTCTGTCTCTTGGGATTTGACTCTTCTCACAGAAGTGGAGTCCTACAGTATGTGGCCCTTTGTGTCTGGTTTCCTCATGTTCTGGAAGTTCATCCTTGCTATAGCACGTGCCAGTAGTTCATTCTTTCTTGTTATGAAGTAGTATTGTCCATGTAGACCACGGTTTACATCCAGTCACCTTCACTGGGTTCCTGAAAGAATTTTTCAAGATAATGTTGTTGAAAGCTTCTGGGGCACTGTCAGGTATGAGGCAGGCAATGCCTGTTGTCGCTCAGACCCCTCTCTCCATGCTTCCTGGGCACTGTCCTTTTGTCGTGGGCCTTTCGGGAGTTCTAGCCAACTTAAAGTCAGAGAGAGGGACAGTTTGGCAGACAGAGTTTTAGAGACTTTTTTGAATCACATGACAAACCCACTTTCATGGAGCCAGGCCAAGCCCTAGAAAAAGAGGCATTCACTGAGATTTTATAGGCTGCCTTCCTCCACCTCTTCCCAGTTTCATCTCCATGGCAGCCCCACACAATCATTAAAAGAGCAGAAGGAAAGGTTTCTGGTGCTTTCCTATACAGTGGCCTTGTTTCCTTTGATATTCCAAACAGGACGATAACTACCAGATAATTCCATGAAAAATATCCAAAATCCTGAATTAAGGGAAATCATTTAGTCTCCACCTTTGTCCCCTTCACCCCTGACCACAGAGGATCTAAAGGTGTGTTTGATGGAGGACTCTATCTCCAATAGGGAAGATTACCCAAGACTATTCTTTTTTTTTTAAAAAGATTTTATTTATTTATTTATTTGATAGACAGAGATCACAAGTAGGCAGAGAGGCAGAGAGAGAGAGGAGGAAGCAGGCTGTCCGCAGAGCAGAGAGCCCGATGTGGGGCTCGATCCCACAACCCTGGGATCATGACCCGAGCCGAAGGCAGCGGCTTTAACCCACTGAGCCACCCAGGCGCCCCTACCCAAGACTATTCTTAACTATTCCATATCTGGGGAGATATGCTGGGGAGGGGCACGCAGTCAGCAGATGAAGTTTTGCAGCCTGATTTATTAGTCTTCCTTCAAATGGCATGCCTCTCCGTAATTAAAGTCCTGCATCTGGATTTGGGGTTCCTGTAAGACCCAGGAAGTCCTTCCAATTCGGGAAAGTGTCCTGGTTACCTATTACTGTGTAACAAGCCACTCCCAAAATGTAATGGCTTGAAACAAAGGCATTCATTTACACAGCATGTGCAGGGCGGTGGGGCAGGGGGGCTGGTTCATTTCTGCTCCACACAGGAAGTCCGCTGGGGCGGCTCACCTGGGGCTCGCCCACACAACATGGAGTTATTCCTGGCTGTCTGTTCCTCTCCATCCAGTAGCTTGAGCTTCCTCACTGCATGGCGACTGGGTTCCAAGGTTGATGGTCCCAAGATAGAGGAAGTGAAAGATGCCAGATTCTCAAAGTTTGGGTCCTGAACCTGGCACCTAATTGTTTCTGCCGTAGTCTACTGAACAAGCAATTACAGAGCCCAAATTCAAGAGGAAGGGGCATAGAGCTTGCCTCTTGATGGAGGAGTGGTGAGCAATGTGCTTTAAGACTCACGTGGCTAGGGGCGCCTGGGTGGCTCAGTGGGTTAAAGCCTCTGCCTTGGGCTCAGGTCATGATCCCAGGGTCCTGGGATCAAGCCCCGCCTTGGGCTCTCTGCTCAGCGGGGAGCCTGCTTCCCCCTCTCTCTCTCTCTCTGCCTGCTTCTCTGCCTACTTGTGATCTCTGTCTGTCAGATAAATAAATAAAATCTTTTAAAAAAAAAGAAAAGAAAAGAAAGCCTCTGCCTTCGGCTGGGGTTGTGATCTCAGGGTCCTGGGATTGAGCCCCGTGTGGGGCTCTCTGCCTGGCGGGGAGCCTGCTTCCCCCCCTCTCACTCTGCCTGCCTCTCTGCCTACTTGTGATCTCTGTCTGTCAAATAAAAACAACAACAACAACAAAAACTTAAAAAAAAAAAAAAAAAGACCCATGTGGCTAGAAAGGTTTATCAGTAGGTCAAGAGGTTTTGGCAGAAAATGCTTCACAGGACTATTAAACCATCAGGGCCCATCCCAGGACCAGACATTCCTTGCCATTTCATATGGACCAAAGTTGGTTTGGGCCAAATTTCATTTTGTCTCAGAGGACAAACCTCAAGCAAGTCCCTACCCTGTCAGTTCTATGCCCCTTGGAAATCCAGGCTTTCTTGCCCAGCTATGAGTCACAATGTCTTCTCAGACAGGGCAGACCCACACATGAGTTGGGACATTGCACATGGAGCTGCTCTAAGCCCCCCAAGCACCTGCTTTAAGGGAATCCAGAGAAGGCTTTCCAAACACAATTTCTCTTGCCTTTCACCAAAGCTTTTAGGAGAAAATGGCCAGAGCTCTCTGGATATCTTCCAGGAACACACCAACAGTGAGTCGTAACCCCAGCCCGAACTCAGAGTGCTGCACGACCGGCTCGCTTTGCCATTCAGATGACCTAGAATTATTTTTTTTCAGGCCCTGGTGAGCAGGCCTGTCCTCATCTGTATGGGCTCTATCTTAGCAGCAGATTGCCTGTGCCAGAGTCCTTGAAGATCTGGTCTTGGATTTGGGGCAAGAAGACCAGGGTTTGAGTCTCGACATCTCCTTTTAGTGGCTGTGGGACATCGGGCAAAGCATCTTATTTCTCTGAGCCTTGGATTCCTTTTCTGGCCAGCAGGGATAGTATTCAAGGATGTCTTGAGGACTGAATAGACAGTGTACCTAATGCAGTCCACATTGCCTCACCCCATAATAACTGCTTAGTTAATGGTAACTATCATCATGAATGACTTATTTTTTGCATAATAATGAGTTTTTGGAAATGGGAGCCACCCCAAGGGAAACCAACTTTACATAAGATCTCATCTGCTTTTTACAAAGAAATAATCCCTGGTTCCTCTTTGCTTCCTTTTAAACCACGCATTTGGGGGTAGATTTCACTCTACAGACTTTACCTTGAGCTCCAGAAAGTTCTCATGGTGTTTGTTGGACTGTCTTAAGGAAGCAGAGTGCATTTTGCCTCCAATCACAAAAACACAGTGACCAGTACTGCTGTACTGACACGAACATGTGCCCAGCAAGTAAACTGCCCAACCCCAATGGGGAGCTGGGTTTGCATTTCTTGGAGAGAAAGATCTGTTAGGCATTTCAGAGCCTGTTGGCCCACTCAGAGCCCTGTGGAGTTCATCTGGAGACCTGGAATCCACACATTTGTTCTTCTGACAAATCTTTATTTAGTATCTACTGTACACCAGCCCCTTGCTAGGCACCGAGGTTATAGCTGTTGAGAAAAGGACCAAGAACCCCACAGTTCATTGAGCTTGCAATCTAGAAGGGAGGGAAGAACAATAAACAATAAGATATGATTAAATGTATAATATCTATCCAAAGATGTAATATGTCAGAAATAGGAGGACAGGTATTAATTGGGGCAGGTGCCATTTGAAATAGACGGGTCTGGGGCACCTGGGTGGCTCAGTGGGTTAAGCCTCTGCCTTCGGCTCAGGTCATGATCTCAGGGTCCTGGGATCCAGCC
>RCUC01071961.1:0-12742 GCA_003697995.1 Taxidea taxus jeffersonii
TTTAATGAGGTCCCTGGTAGGTTCCATCTGACAGACCCCAGTGCTGAAACTCTGTGCTTCCCCTTACTCAGCATCTAGTTTGACTTGGCTTCTACTGCTGATCACACTAACCTTCTCTAAAGTACCTTCTCTAGATTCTATAGTTTTCCAGTTTTCCATCTGCCACAGATTTCTCCTCATTAGTCTCCTTTGTCAAAAATCTATGAGTCTTCTTTGAGGCCATTCTTTTCTTCATACCCAACATCTGACCTGTCTGACCTGTTAGCATTACCTCAACATACATTCTGAAACCAGCAACTTCTCACCATCCATATTGCCACAATCCCGGGTTAAGTCATACATCCGCCGCCATCTTGTACCTGGACTGCTGAAATAGCCCTGTTTCCTCTAGACACGAGCCCTTCAAGTCATTCTCCACAAAGCGCCCACTGCAACCTTGCTAAAGAGCATAAACCTAACACTGTCATTGGCCTGCTTAGTTAAAATCCATTGTTAGCTTCCTCTTTCAGTGAGTTAAGAATACAAACACGTTACCATGTTCTGGATGGCTCTACATTTACTTGTCATTCTTGCAAATGTATTGAGTATCTATGAGCCAGATACAGTTTCAGGTATTGGGAGAATATTACAAAACAAAATTAAAATCCTTCTCTCGTGAGGCTTATGTTCTAATGGGGAAGACAGGTAGTAAAAAAAAAAAAATAACGAGTAAACTATATGAGATATTGGATGGTGATGAGTGCTCTGGGAAGAAAGAAAAGCAGGGACGGGGGAAGGGATTCAGGGATATAGTGGTGATAAGACAGATGAGGACCTCCCCGAGAAGGTGGAAGATAACAACAAGATAAAAGACCCAAACCAGGAGAAGGGAGATCCATGGGGCTGTGTGAGGGGAAGAGAGCTGTAGACCATTCAATGAGAGGGTTCAGATGTGGGAATGGGCTTGTGATGGGGTCAAGAAATGGTCAGGAGACTGATGTGCTCCAGGAAGGGGGCAGCTGTAAGAGAGAAGTCAGAGTGTTAACCAAGCAAGGGAGGAGTGGGAGATTGAAATGGGGGGCCTTGTCGGCCATGTTGGGAACACTGGCTTTTAGTCTGAGTGAGATGGGAAGATGTTAGCAAGTTCAGAGCAGAAATGATTAACATTTCTAAGGAGATTTATTTATTTATTTTAGAGAGAGAGAGAAGAGCAGGGGAGGTGAAGAGGGAGAGGATCTGAAGCAGACTCCCCGCTAAGTGTGGAGTCCCACATAGAACTTGATCTCATGACCCTGAGATTGTGACTTAAGCCAAAACCAAAAGTCAGACATTTAACTAACTGAGCCATGCAGACACCCTAGAAATGACTAACATTTTAGAGATCATTGTGGAACCTCTATGTTAAGAATAGACTGAAGGTGGCAAAGTTAGACTCAGGTAGAAGACTTGCAGTAAGCTTCCTGAGAGATGCCCGTGGCTTGGACCTGGGTAGTAGCAGTGGAAGTGGTGAGAAGTAGTCAGGTACTGGGTCCATTCTGAAATGGAGTCATCAGGATTTCCTGACAAATTTGATGAGGGATATAAGGGAAAGGGAAGAGTCAAGGATGACTCCAACATTCCTTGGTCTGAGTAATCGAAATAATCCAGTTGCCATTAACTGTGACAGAAGATGTAGAAAGAGCAGTTTATTGGGGGCAAGGGGAGTAAAAGTTGAATTTTCAGCTGTTTATTACTGTGACACATAACTACATGACCCATCACTGTCCATCTCTCTGATGACACAGAGGGACTGGTTACTCTTGGTGGCGGCCTTGTGGGACCCTGCAGCATGAGACCCACCTAAACCGTGCCTAGTCCCTTGACCCATAGAAACTGTGAAATAAGAAATTGTGTTGTTTTAAGATGCCAGATTTTTGGTAATACTGTGACCTAGCAATATATTACTAAGATAATGAGAGTGTGCTATGATTGGTTTGATTTTTTTATTTGTCAAAATTAAAGTCAGTGTTTATCAGAATAACACAAGATTAGGTATACTTGCCTTAAGGTCAAAACATTAGCGTTTGTAAAGCTTTTTTTAAAAAAATATTTTATTTATTTATTTGGGAGAGAGAGATCACAAGTAGGCAGAGAGGCAGGCAGAGAGGGGGAAGCAGGCTCCCCGCTGAGCAGAGAGCCCGATGCGGGGCTCGATTCCAGGACCCTGAGATCATGATCATGACTGGAACCAAAGGCAGAGGCTTAACCCACTGAGCCACCCAGGCACCACAGCATTTGTAAAGCTTTTAAAAGGTTTGTTTTTGTTTTTGTTTTTAGGGGTTTTGCTTTTTGTTTTAAATTTCTGTGTTCTTTGTGTTTTCAAGATTCTTTCTAGAAAGGATATCTAGGTCCCAAAGCCTGGTTTATTAATCTGACATTTCTCACACCCAAAAAACACCAAAGTGGTTGTGGTATAGAGTCCCGGAGAATTAATTTTTGAATTCTTATGTCATTAAAATGTTTTATAACATGAATGTGCAAGTAAATTCAGCAGATTGCTCTTTTAACAGACTGTGCAGCTCATGGGGAACCAGTGAATAGAAAACTTGGTTATTTTGCATTCTTAGGAAATCTGATTCTCCAGCCCCGCTGGTAACAAGAGTGATGGGGACAACTGAGTTTGGCCAGGGCAGGCTGCTGAGGTGTGCCGGAGAGGAGGGGCTGTGAGAGCAGCGTTCCAGAGATGTCGGAGGCTGGCATGGGTTTGGTTTGGGGTTGATTGTTCATTTGATGCACTTTTCACCATATGATCAAGTGATTTTTTTTCCTGCACGTAATTAGACCAAAAAGCCATTAGTTACCATAAATCACTCCAGCTTTCTTGTCTTGATTACAATAAAGCATCAGTGGGCAAGTTTGCAACTGTACTTCCATCTACTTCCTATTCACTGATGCTGCTACCTCCCATCAGGTCGCCCCTCCCCAAATTTTATTTTTTCATAAATCAGTATAAATGTTTATCCTTTAAAAGAGAAATGACTTTTAAAATTTTATTTTCAAGTAAGGGCATAAAATTATGGCTAAAAACCAAGAAGTTAGGAGCCTTTGCTTGAACCCAGAAGAAATGCTCAAGATCGTACTGGGTCGGATAGCAGCAGAGATGTCCCACGGTTCACAGGACGGTGTAGATGTGCCCCATTACCGCTCCTAGAGAACTGAGGGTCCTAATGAGTTGATCTAAAAGTGTGTAGTTTTAATGGAAATGCAAAGAATATCAAGCCACGTCAGAGCATACTGTACTAGCAGCATGAAACCCATAATTTAAAAATTAGAAATGTTAATTTAGAAGAAAATACTCTGAGAGAGACAGATCTTGATTAGCTCACACAATGAGAGGTACCCGGAAATAAACCTTTTTTTTTTTTTTTTTTTAATATGTTGACGCCTCCAATAAAGTCCATTGTGCTATTTCTCTCAAGGTTCCACTCACCTGAAAGGAGATCACTGGATGAAACTTTGAGTCTGTTTGGGTGGAAAATGCCTCCCAAGCTTAAAGGAGGCAATTATTTTTCTTTTAAGATTTTATTTATCTGACAGAGATCACAAGCAGGCAGAGAGGCAGGCAGAGAGAGAGAGGAGGAAGCAGGCTCCCCGCCCAGCAGAGAGCCCGATGCAGGGCTCGATCCCAGGACCCTGGGATCATAACCTGAGCCGAAGGCAGAGGCTTTAACTCACTGAGCCACCCAGGCGCCCCAAAGGAGGCAATTATTAAGCAACGCTATTATATGATACATTTCAGTGTGCTCAACGGACTTTAAATAGCCAGCTGAGAGACTGGGGTTGACATGGTTCTTCCATTTCAAGATGGCTGAAAGCAAGGGCAGGAATAATTTGCTTGATTTCTTGGCTTTGGTTGTCACATTTATAATGATGTTGTTTGTGAAGGTGTTAACTTAAGAAGGACTTTTGGCAAAATAACTGGAGAAGGCCTTCTTAACAAGATGTATGAGGAATGTAGCAGGCACTCTATCAATTACCAAAAAAAAAAAAAAATGCATGGTCATGTGCACAGATGGAGCTAAATCTGGAAAGGCAGAGCTGAAATGAGGAATATCTCACACGAAAGCTGTTGGTACACCCAGGAAAACACCAGCGTCCACCAGACTTTTTACCAAGACACCTCACCTCAGAAAATATGTCACTTTTGTAGTGTGTTCAGTGGGAGTGGGGGACCTAAAATGATGACTTCTCTGAAAAATAATTGCTCAGAACTCTTATCTTATTAAAATAAATTTGTCAGGAAACCAGAAATGTCTTTCAAAGCTGGCTAAGTCCAAGAAAAGTGTTTGTCAGAATTTATTTTTCCCAAGACTCCAGGAGAGTAATACTGGTGAATCATAAATCTGTTTCATGTCATCCTGTCATCTTTAATTTATTCATAAACCACTTTTGCATTATTTATTTAAAAATATTTTGTAATAATATGAACACCTGTAAACTCACCACCCAATCCAAGAACTAGAACATTAATAATGACTTACGTCCACCTTTTCTTCCATGGCTCTGCTTCCTCCTCAACCTCCTGAACTTTGTGTTTATTGATTCTCTGCTTTAAAAAAATATGCATATCTAGGGGCGCCTGGGTGGCTCAGTGGGTTAAAGCCTCTGCTTTCGGCTCAGGTCATGATCCCAGGGTCCTGGGATCGAGCCCCGCATCCGGCTCTCTGCTCAGCAGGGAGCCTGCTTCCTCCTATTTCTCTGCCTGCCTCTCTGCCTACTTGTGATCTCTGTCTAATAAATAAACAAAATCTTAAAAAAAAATGCATATCTAAAGTACATTATTGGTTTAGTTGTAAAAATTATAAAAAGGTTTTTATGCTGCATGTAGTCTTTGGGGTACTTGTTCTTTTTTTTTTTTTAACTCACCTTTTTAGAATTACTAAGAACCTTCCATTTTGTTTTGTGCAGTTAGAGTTTATTTTCACTACAATACACAGTAGTCCCCCATTATTCGCCATTTTGTGTGGTTTCAAATACATGTGATCAACCCTGATCTGGCAGACGATCCTCCTCCTGACCTATCACTGGAATGCTACGTCACAATGCCTATGTTACTCATTTCACTTCATCTCTCCACATAGGCATTTTACCGTCTCACATCCTCACAAGGAGAAAGATGAGTACAGTACCATAAGACATCTTGAGAGAGAGAGAAAGAGAGACCATAGCTTGTATTACAGTATAGTGTTATAATTGTTCTATTTTTATTATTCGTTATTGTTAATCTCTTACTATGACTAATATATCAGTTATGCTTTACTGGGATGCCTGGGGGTCTCAGTTGGTTAAGTGGCTGCCTTCAGCTTGGGTCATGATCCCAGGGTCCTGAGATCAAGTCCCGCATCAAGCTCCTTGCTCAGCAGGGAGCCTGCTTCTCCCTCTGCCTCTGCCTGCCACTCTGCCAGCTTGTGCTCTCTCTCCCTTTCTGACAAATAAACAAATAAAATCTTTTAAAAAATAGTTCTTTACTATAGGTACATATGTACATATGTACTATAGGTACATATATGTCAGATCGGTGTGATCTGAAGTTTCAGGCATCCATTTGGGTTCTTGGAACATATCCTCTGCAGATATGGGGGAGGGGACTACTATAATATTTCATCATGTAAACATACCAGATTACAGAAGTTCAATTTATTCAGGATGTAATATCTCTTTTGTACACCACTGAATTTAGCTGGTTAACCTATAGTCATGGGTTAAATGTGCCATTTATTTTCCTTTTTTATGCTGTCCCTGTCCAATTTTGTTGTCAAAGTAATATTGGCCTAACGGAATGAGTTGGCCTAATAGAATGAGTTGGAAAGTCATCCCTTTTTTATTTTTTATTTTTTAAGATTTTATTTATTTATTTGACGGAGAGAGATCACAAGTAGGCAGAGAGAGAGAGGGGGAAGCAGGATCCCTGCTGAGCAGAGAGCCCGATGCGGGACTCGATCCCACGACCCTGAGATCATGACCCGAGCCAAAGGCAGCGGCTTAACCCACTGAGCCACCCAGGCGCCCCAGTCATCCCTTTTTTAAAATTAAACATTTTGTTTTGAGATCACTCTACATTCCCATGTAGTTATTAGGAATAATACAGAGAGATTTCATGCACTCTATATCCAATTTCCTTTAATAGTAACATTTTGCAAAACTGAAGTATAATAGCACAACCAAGATATTGATATCAAAACAGTAAAATTCAGAATCTTTCCATCACCAAAGAGATTCCTTATGTTGCCTTTTATACCTATACCCACTTTACTCTTATACCCTTACCTCAGTCTCAATCTCTGTCTACCATTAATCTCTCCTCTGCTTTGATGATTTTGTTGTTCCAAGGGTATTTTACATATGGAATTGTATGGTATGTAACCTTCTGAAATTGGTTTTTTTTCCCTCATAATTCTCTGGAGATTCATCTAAATTATTGCATATTTTAATGGTTCAATAGTTTGTTCCTTTTTATTGCTGAGTAATACTCCAACATACGGATATATCATGGTTTGTTTAACCTGTGGGTTGTTAGACCTGTTGAAAGACCTATGGGTTGTTTGTAGTTTATCACTATTATGAAGAGAGCTGCTGTAAACGTGTGTGTAGAGGCTGTTGCAAGAACATCAGTTATCATTTCTAACACTGTTGCAAGAACATCAGTTATAAACACCCAGGAGTGCAATTGCATTATTGGATAGTTGCATATTAACATTAAAAAAATACCACTAACATGTTCCCAGAGTGGCTGCAACATTTTGCGTTTTCACCAGCAATGACCAAATGCTTCGGTTTCTCTACATCTTCCACAGCATTTTGTGTTGTCACTATTGTTTATTTGCAATCACTGTGGCAGGTGGGTAGTGTTATTTCATGGTTGTTTTAATCTGCCGTTTTGCCAATGGTTCCTTAATGTTGAAGATCTTTGTATGTGATTATTTGCCATCTGTATATCCCCTTCAGTGAAATGTCTGTTCATGTCTTTTGCCCATTTCCTCATTGGATTGTTTCTGTTTTTACTGCTGTTTTAAGAGTTCTTTGTGTATCCTAAATATTAGTCATCTATCGGATATATGGTTTGAAGATATTTTCTCCCAAATATAGTTGTTCTTTTATTATTTTAACAGGACCCTCTGCAGAACAAAAGTTTTGCTGAAGTCAGAGTCCTCAACGTTTCCTTTAGGCTCATGTTTTTGTCATCCAGTGTAAGAACTCTTTGCCTAGACCTAGATCCTGAGGTTTCTCATTGATTTTTCTAAAGTTTTCATGTTTTTATATTTTTCATTTAAGTTCATAATCCTAGAGTTACCTTTTGTTTTCGTTGTGGGATTTAGGCTAAAGTTCTTTTTCTCCCCCTATGGATATTCACTTACTCTGGCACCATTTGCGGAAAACTCCATCTTTTCTTCCACTGAAAGGCTGTATCTCGACTCTGCATTCAATTCTACTGATAGCTGTGTCAGTGCGCCTGGCAACATCACCACCCTTCGTGAACTTAGCTACATCATGTCTTGAAATTGTGTACACTCCTTCTTCCCACTTAATTCTCCTTTTTCAAAAATGATTTTAGCCATTCTTATTGCCTTGCCTTTCCACATAAGTTTTAGAATAATCTTGCTGTAGCTACAAAACATTTTGCTGGGATTTCAGTGGACTGATGTGTTATTTTACTGTTGTTGTTTTGATACATTTGGGAAGTATACAGTCATTATTTATTTGAGCACTTTTCCAGTCCTGCTTCCTTTCTTCTCTCTTTCCAAGATACTGTTAATACAAATATTAGATTTTTTGTTACGTTCCCATGGGTTTCTAAGGCTCTATTCTCCCCCCTCTTTATTTCTACTCTTTAATTTTGATTGGGTAATAGCTATAGTTCTATCTTCAAGTTCATGGATTTGGTCCTTTCTCCCTTCCATTTTACTATTGAAACAAAGCACTGGGTTTATTATTTTGGTTATTGCATTCTTCAGTTGTAAAATATCCCTTTGATTTGTCTTTATATCTCATATTGTTAAAAAGTTGAGACTTTCATTTTTCTCATTTGTTTCAAGAATTTCTGTAATTGTTTGCTGAGGTGTTTTTCTAATAGCTGCCTTAAAATCCTCATCACTTGGGTGCCTGGGAAGTGCAGTCTATTGAGCATGTGACTCTTGGTTTCAGCTCAGGTTGCATGATCCAGGGTTGTGATCTCCTGGTAGTGAACTCAGGGTCATGAGGTCAAGCTCCACACTGGGCTTGACACTCCATGGAGAGTCTGCTGGATATTCTCTTCCTGTCCCTTTACCCCTCCCCCACCACTCATACATACTGTCCCTCCCACTCTCTCTCCAAAAAAAAAAAAAATCCTTGTCAGGTAATTCTAACATTTCTGTCATCTCACTGTTGGCATCTACTGATGGTATTTTTTTTTTCATTCATTTGAGATCTTCCTGGTCCTTGGCATCATTAATTATTTTCTATTGAAACATGGATATTTGGGGTATTATGTTGCAAAAGCTAGGTATTACTTAAGTTTTTTATTTTAGCTGGCGTCTTCTAACAGTGATCTAGCAGAGGAAGGAGAGACACCACCTTGTTACTGTCAGATGGGGTTAAGAGCCCCAGGTTCCACTCATTCTCCATTGACCTCCTCAGGGAGGATATTACGTATGATTCTTGGGTGGACTGGGACTTCCACCTTCCCACAGGGCCTCTTCTAACACCGCTCCAGCAGGGAAGGGAAAGGTAAGCTCATTATTGGAAGGTGGGAATGGAAGTGCAGCCTCCTTACATGGTCTCCACAGACATTATGGTAGGGGTATTTGTACCTCTTGGAGAGGATGAAAGTCCTAGCTCCATGGTTGGCCTTCTGATACTTCCCTTTCCCTGGAGGAGGGTCTTGTTACAGCCTCATGAAAATAGAAGTCCAGGCTTTTCGCCTTGCCTTTGCTGCCATGGGTGAGGATGGGACGCAATCTATCTGTTTCTTTTGGCTGTAGTAGAGCACTTACTGTCTGAAGTTTTTTAACTTAATAGATTGCACCTCTCCTGGTCTTTTAGTTATAGGAAGCAGGTTTTCCTTGCGGCTATTTTGTCTGTGTCCATTGGTATTTCTAGGTTTCCAGTTTTTTTCAGCTTCAAATATGGGCTGTTTGAGACAAAGAGAAAACCTAGGGAACCCATCACTGTGCCATTCCTTGGAGAGTGAGCTCTCTAGCCAGTCTGTCTCAGAATTTTCTTTTATTTGGATTTATATATAATGTCTAGGGCTTTTAGTTGTACATAGCAGAAGGAATACAGAAAAAGTACATCAATTCCATCTTCTTTTTAAAATTTATTTTTATACTTCCAAAACATTAAGGAGGAGAGAATATATCCCAACTCATTTTATGAATATTATTCAATCATTATGGTACATTATTTAGAATGACTATTACTCATTCTAGCATTACCTTGATACTAAATCCAGACAAAGACATCACAAGAAAGCTAGAGACCAATATCCCTTATGAATATACATGCAAAGATTCTCAACAAAATACAGCAAACTAAACCTAACAATATATAAAAGTGATTATGTACCATGACCAAGTGGAATTCAATTAACTGATATGAGGTTGTTTCAACTTCTGAAACCAGTCACTGTAATATACAATATTAACAGAAAAAAAGAATAAAAGCCATATGGTCATCTTAATAGACACAGAAAAAGCATTTGAAAAAGTCCAACACCCTTTTATGATAAAAACTCTCAAAATAATAGGAATAGAAGAGAACTTTCTCACCTGGTAAAAGGTATCTATGGAAAACCCATAGCTAACATCATACTTAATGGTGAAAGGCCTAAAGCTTTCCCTCTAATATCAGGAACAAGGCAAGGATATATGTTATTGCTACTTCTATTCAACATTTTAATGGAGGTGCTAGACAGCACATTTTGGCCATAAAATGGGTAGGGGGAAGGCCTCCAGATTGGAAAGAAGGAAGTAAAACTCTCTGTTTGTAGAAGACATGATCAAGTGTATAAAAAAAATCATAAGGAGGGACGCCTGGGTGGCTCAGTTGGTTAAGCAGCTGCCTTCGGCTCAGGTCATGATCCCAGCGTCCTGGGATCAAGTCCCACATCGGGCTCCTTGCTCAGCAGTGAGCCTGCTTCTCCCTCTGCCTCTGCCTGCCACTCTGTCTGCCTGTGCTCGCTCCTGCGCTCTCTATCTGACAAATAAATAAAATCTTAAAAAAAAAAATCATAAGGAAACCACTAAAAGCTACTACAACACATAAACATGTTCAGCAAGGATGCAGGACACAAGATCAATACACAAATGTCAGTTGTGTTTCTATACTCAAGAAATGAACAACCCAAAAAGTAAATTAAAAAATAATTCCATATGTAACAGTATCAAAATAATAAAATACATAGGAATAAATTTAACAATAGTAAAATATTTGAATAAGAAACTGTAGGACATCATTGAAAGAAATTGCAAGAGACCTTAATGAATGGAAAGACATCTCATTTTTATGGATTTTGTTTATGAATATTGTTAAGATTGTAATATTCCCCAAATTGACATGTTGATTCAACTATAAGCTCTATAAAAATCCTGGCTGTGACTTTTGCAGAACTGACAAGCTGGTCCTAAAGGTCATGTGATAATGCAAGGAATTCAGAACAGCCAAAAAAAATTTGGGGAAAGAACAAAGTTGGAGAACCCACAATTCCCAATACCATAATATCCTGCAAACCTGCCATGATCAAGATTGTATGCCACTTGTATAAGGGTAGACATGAGTGCAATGGAATAGAACCAAGAACTTATTAAGCCCATATATCTATGGTTAATTGATCTTCAACAAGGGTACCAAGATAATTGAGGAAGCAATAGTTTTTCAATAAATGATACTGTGACAATTGAATCTTTAAATATAAAAGAATGATTTGGAGCTTCCTCATACTATGTTCAAACACTAACTGAATATGGACAAAAAATCTACATGCAAGAGCTAAAACTAATAAATCTTTGAAGAAAAGATATATATAAATCTTTGACACCTTGGATCAAACAATTGTGTTTTAGGTATGATACCACAGGCACAAGAAACCAAAGAAAAAAAAGGATGAATTGGACTTCATCAAAATTTTAAACTTTTATACTTCAAAGGACATCATCAAGAAAGTGAAGAAAATGTGCAATGCACAGATTGGGAGAAAATATTTGAAAATCAAATCTGATACAGATTTAGTATTGAGAGTATATAGGGAACAACTCAACAATAAAACAAGTAACCCAATTTTAAAATGGACAAATGAATTGAAAAGATATTTCTCCAAGTGATGTATACAAATAACCAATAAGCACATAAAAATATGTTCAACATCATTAGCCATTAAGGGAATGCAAACCAGAACCACAGTGAGGTACATCTCACATCTACTAGGATGGCTATAATCAAAAAGACAATAACAAATGTTGACAAGGATATGGGGAAATTGTATTATTTATACATTGTCAGTAGGAATTTTGAAGTGATTCGGCCACTATGAAAAACTCTTTGTGGCAGTTTTTCATAAGGCTGAAAATAACTACTAGCAATTGCATTCCTAGTTATATACCCAAGAGAATTGACAACATATCCATATAAAAATTGGAATGCAAATGTTCATAGTATTATTTTTAATAGTAGTCAAAAGGTGGGGACAACTCATATTTCAACTGATTGATAATACGTTAACAAAAAGTGGTATATCCATACAATGGAATATTATTCAGCCATAAAACATGCTGAAGTACTGATATATGCGGTAACCTGGATGAACTTTGAAACACAAGGCTATGTGGAAGAAGCCAGACCCAAGAGGCCACATACTGTATGATTCCATTCAGATGAAATGTTCAGAATAGGAAATCCACAGAGACAGAAAGTAAGTTCTTTGGGACTGTGGGAGGAAGAAATACAGAGTGGCTGCTACTGGATATAGGTTTCCTTTGAGAAAGATGAAAATATTCTGGAAAAACACAGTGGGAAAAGATAACCACTGGAATTGTACACTTCGAAAGGGTGACTTAATTTATGGTGTATGAATTATAGCTCAAAAATTATATGAGGAAAAAAAATCAGTATCTTTGTCTTCCACCTATTAAGTATTGACATATTTTCATGTTCCTTGATTTCCATCCATCTCCTTGGTTTGTAAAGATTGTCCAGACATTTAATGTGGGAATGTTTTAGATACATTTTATCTTTTTATTTTTGCAAATCTTAGTTTTTCCCCATGTGCACATTTCCCTAGGGTTGGTGCCTACTAGGGAAGGACTCAAGGCTTAGCCTGACTTGTGAGGTTGTGTCATCTCAGGTTAATTTAAGGAGAAGAATCTCTAGAAGTGAGAGCCACAGGCACCAAAATATCACACACCCATCACCACCTTACTCTAACCCCACCACGCAGCTCTTAAAGTCAATGTGCTTTGAAAAAAGCAATCTTCCTAGGTTGAATCCTTGAACTGTGGGGCTTTTAGGTGGTTTGAGTACAGGAGTGGAATGCTCAAGGCCAGCTGTCATTAACTCATCACTCCAGAGGGCTTTAAAAGAATAAAGAAACTATTATTTGTATCTTGCTATTTATGTGATTCTGAATTCCCCAAATCTTGTGACACCAATTCAGAGACATTTTCACCAATTATTCAGATCTAGGGCTCTTAAATGTAGCCTGGTTTTCCAAGTGTGATAGTTTCAGCAGCCCAGTATTTTTCATTATTAACCA
>RCUC01071992.1:0-12991 GCA_003697995.1 Taxidea taxus jeffersonii
TTCCTGTACCTGAAAATAAATAAGTAGATACATGTACACATATATGGCTGGGGCATATGGTTGCTTACATTTTCTTCCCAATACTTTTCTTTATTCCCCTTGCCTCATCTTAAATGTGTTTCACATAATGAGCACATGTTACTTTTGCAATCAGAGCTTTAGAAGGAAAGAGCTGGAACCGTGCTCTGACAGATTAACTGGCTGACACAGTTCTCCCAGCCACTCAGAGAGCACCAAACACATCTTGAGTTGGGAATTCTACTGAATATAGTAATTTTGGCATAATACCATGTTGTATTTCTACAGAACTCCACAAAGTGCTTTCACAATCCCAGGAGGTGGGACTGATCATTCCAATTTGCAGTGGGGAATGGGAAGCTGGAAGGAGTCCGAAACTCACCTGCCATGTCCCCCAGCCTGGCACCAGAAGAGCACGGATCTGCATTAGACTCTCAGGGCCACAGCCTTTACCCTGACCTCTACTTGGGCCCTCCTTCCCGAGGGGCTCCCCCAGCCACGTTCAGGCTGCTCCCCTAGTCATGTGAGATTAGTACTGGCCATTAAAGATGAGAATATTTCATATTCAAATAGACACAGGGTGGATTTTGTAAAGCCATTGTCTGAACATTTTAAAGAAATGTCAGGTGTTTCCCCCTTCCAAATTTAATATTTTGCTGAGACACTCAGCTAAGAAATATAAAAGTTGACCATGCACTGCATAAAAGACATTCAGAAATTTCCTTCAACAGATGTAAATCTTTTGCAGAGCACATTTCAAAACCCTCTTTTCACAAAATTTCCTTTAGCTTTTGGGACTTTTTAAACCATAAAAACCAGAAGAAACAAAAATAACTCTTAAGGGAGCAAGAGACTCGTGGAAACTTTCTTTTGTATGTAACCAGTATTTGTGTCCATCTGCCTTTGTCACTAAAAAAGACCCCACACAAACCACCAGTCCCACCTGGAAATGCCACAAAAAGGCAGCATTTATAAAATGTTACACTGCCCTACTTTTGAACATGACCTGACCTTTGGGTTAACAAAACTTTCATTTGCTTAAGAAGAGCAGCTCATTTTGCAGCAACATGCTCAAAATATTTATTTAGTCAAATGTGGACATTAACAATATAAGGTACACATTAAAAAAAATAAGAAGGGGGAAAATCCATTTTTGTCTGAGTGCCTTTTTGCAAAATTTCTGCTCCACGGAGGCTTATAAAATATCCTAAAAATAAGCAACAAAACCCGAGAGTTACCATGATAGACTTTCATCTCTGGAGATCCACCTTGCCTCTGGCTCCCTACTCGAGACCGGCTTCCCTGAGCCCGGTTTGTAGGACATGGGAGAAGCCTCCATCTGCAAGCCCTGGCCAAGTCCCCCTCGCCTTTCTAGCCCTGCTGCAATTGCACTGACCTGATTGGAACGGATTCCCCGAGTTCCATTCAAAACCTTCTGTGAACACTCTCCTTCCTCCTCCGAAGTCACTGGCCTGCTGGAGCCCCTGGCCCCAGGGTTCTTCCTGAAGGACCACCGCTTGTGGATGGACACCAGAGTCACCTGTGGGTCACCCAGGGTCGCCAGGAAGGACGGCTCAGGGCTCCTGGGCGTCTCACCCCCAGCTTCCTCCATCGCCGTGTCTGCGGTCACACCTTTACCCACCATTCGAGCAAGCAGTTAACCCTCACCACACTACCTGGTCATGGGAGGAGCAAATGCTTTAAAAGTGTCCCCCTAAGTAGCAGGGGAAGGCCACCTGCTGTGCTCGATCCTGCAGAGTCCCCTCTGCTCCGGAGCCGGTTCAGAAAGAGGCTGCCAGCCAAGTCCAGCAGCCGGCTTCAGAGCTCGGGCAGGCTGCACACACCGCTGGATATATATTTGCTCTTGTTTACCTACATTCTTCCAACCAATTGGCACCCTCTATCACACTGCATTCGGCACTGGGAATCTTTGCACACGGCCCTGCGCGTGCCCTCACCCAGCCCTGCCAGGACACCCGGCCAGCGTGTGCAGGCGCCCAGCACGTAATCACCTCCCAAAGCTGAGCAGTTTCCTCTCGGCCATGTGCACTGCCAGAACCCCAGCCTTGAGGCAGGGGAGAAACGACACTTCCTTTTATTACCAAACTTACAGGACTTTCTTGGAATAACTTCAGCTGCCTCTTCCATAGCTCCAGTGCTGGCGGGGTGCAGCACACTAGGGGAGAGAAGTATTTCCTAGGCAACATGACTTGCATTTTCAAGAAGGTGTAAGAAAGTTCCATGTTTCCTGCAGCTTTGTTTTCCCTTGGACCAACTTGGCTTGACTTCGGTGAGGACGGACTGCAAAAACTCACTGGATAGCCAGGCTCATTCACTTTTTAGTGGTTAGGTCGGGACAGCCACGGCCTAACCCACAGCTCAGGCTTCTCGGGCTACCTGCTGTTCCAGGAGGATTAAGAGAATCTAGGCGGTCTCGCGCTCTGCTGGGCAGCACTGTCTCCCCACCTGCCCCCACAGGCTCGCTGCCGGGAAAGAGGCAACCTCACCCTCCAGGGGAAGGCACGGCTCTGCCAGCCACTAATCCTGGCAACGCCGCCCCCTCCAAGTGTGCACGGGCGGAGTGTCCACACTGCCGACTGAACCTGGTGGGTGAAACAAACACTATGTTCTTTTGCTTTCCTCTCTTGGAATGAGCGTGCCCCTGGCAGGGCAGGGTGGGGTCACAGTGGTGTGCCCCTAGAGTACGTAGAGCCCATGGCCTTCTGCTCCAGGGGACCGAGGATTCTGCCTCCCAGTGGCACTTCCTCCCCAATGAAAACGGCCACTGCTGCCCCAACAAGTGCTGACCTGGACACCTGTTCTCTCTGAGGGAAGGCAGTCTCACCACAGGCCCCCCCAGGCCGCCTGCTCTTCTACCCCTCATCTGCTCTGAAACATGCTCAGGGCAGCCACCTCCCACATGTCTCGCTTGGCTTCTCATCTGCCCCGTGCTCAGTTGAAAAAGAACCTGCCTCCATTTCCAAGACGCACCATTCGAATGAGTGACCAAAAAGGAAGGGCACATGTGATGCTAAGTGCCTCCGCGCAGGCCACAGAGGAGCCAGCTTGGAGGAGTCTGGGACACCTGGGCCTGTTTTCTGGCCGTCACTCACGTTCTGCTTATCTAGGGTCTCCCTGTCTCCTGCCGGGATCCATCAGGGTCTGTGTGTGCCTGTGAGCACCGCACAGTTCCTCTGTGTGCGTCGTAAATATATGCGGCTTATCTTTTTAAGTGCAGATTTTTTTTAAAAAATGTCATTTTGGGTAGAAAGCCTTCCCCAAAGGTGTGGTTTATCTTTCTGCTGTCTTTTAAAATAGGAGTTACTATCCAGATTTCAACTTTTCCTTGGTGATAGGGGGTCAGTATAAATATAAACGCTTCTGTGCTGCAGCTTTGAATGGTTAATAAGGAAAATATGTTGGAATCATACATCCCCAGTGCTTCTGAGCAGTCTATTCTGTTAGCACCATAGAAAATTTGAATACTTTACTGTAAAGTATTTTTACTTCTCCTAACTGGCCACTCAGACCCAGAACACAGCCAGAAAAAGGAGGCTGGGGCCAGGTTATAACAGGTCTGAAGTTCAGACTTTGTCCTGTGGACAGTGGAGAATTGCCAGTTTTTAAGGCAAAGGACTTACATGATTTATATTTGTGATTTAGAAATACAGTTTGGGCAGGCATGAGAAGGAAGACTCCGAGGTGGGGGGGGGGGCTATAGGGTTACAAGGAGCAGAGAAAATGAATAGCAGGGTAGGATTAAATAAATGAGGGGGCCCTCCAGGCTCAGTGATCCAGCGATCCGAGCTCGAGAGGACCTGCGGGGCACACTGCCCTTTCCAGTTTGGCAGAGATGAGGAGGAATGGGGGAAGCATGTCTGGGGTGGAAATGGTGGCTTCTCCTTTGTTCCCACAGAGGCTAAGAGACCTGCAAAACAGCCAAAGCATGAACCACTTTCCCAGTTTCCGGCACCTCCCCCTTTCCTCACACCTGACCCCTGGGCTCCCCTCCTCTGCCCTGCTAATCCTGCTTATCCTTTAAGTCCTGCTCTCATTGTGGCCTCCATTCACACCAGCAGGGCTCTGTCCCTTATCTGAATTCCAGTGCCACCAGTGTCAAAACCACAGGTCTGGCAGGGACCGAGTCTCTGAGTGACGGGAGGCCAAGTCTTCTCCCTCCACAGAGGCTGCCTCCGGATCAGTCGATCCTTGCTCCTGATGCCCAGCACGCGCCTGCACCGCAAGACACTGTAAGCACCAGAAAGACAAGATTCTTCTGTCTTACCTAACACAGTGACAGACCTCATTCCCCGGATGCCACATACAGGCTCCGTGAGACGAAGTACAGCAGATCCCAAGGTGCTCTCCACCTAGGATTTTACGGTGGGTTTTGCCCCTCCGCCCCAGGGCAAGGGCAACTTTGGCTCTCATATTCCTTCCAGAGCTAAAGGTCTTCAAGGGTCTCCTCACACTAAATTACCTTTGCCTCTTACGGGTGCAAATTATATCAGCTATTCTCCAAAATAAATTCATCCTACCCACCTTCCCAGTCTCTGCGGATCCTTCCTGCATGAAAATAAAAATTCCTTTGGTGTCCTAACCAATCCTGTTGCAACCTGAGGAGCCGGGGCCCAAAGGCAGATGGGCAGCTCATGTTTCCGTGAGCCCCTAAGCCCGACGATGTTCTGTGGAGGACAGACACCTGGTTCCAGTATTTCAGCACCTGCCAGAGCTGACCAGCTCGCCCCGGGTGGGGCTTCTCAGAGAGAACGCTGGGCCAGTCCTCCGAAGACAGGCAGAGGAGCCGTGGATCTTGTGACAGGACAGGACCACAGAACCTGACACTAAGCCGCACGCTGGGAAGGAGTGGCCCGGAAGTTTCCCAGACAGAGAACGTGAGCAGTACAAACAGCCCATCCTTCACAACGGGGGCGGAATGCTAATACAGGAGTATACTTTGGAGCCTGAGAGCCAACCATTTAGGCCCTATGCACATCAGAAAACACCAGACACTTTCTGCCCTCAGGAGTTCATTAGCAGATTAGGAGAGAACAATAGAAGACAGTGTTACAGTATAAAAGAAATCCTTCCAACATTAGGTGCCTGGTGTGGGAGGGGTTGCTGCAGGCCAGTTGGCCTGGAAGACCTGCTGGGGGGAAGGACTCAGGGGCTGCTCCTCACATCCCCAGGAACTGGCGGTTTCTGAGACTGAAAGCTCAGCACAACTTCTAGATTAGCTTATTAACAGGAGAGGAAAGAAGGAAAACCCTGGCTGGATGGCCTACAGCGAAAAAAATTACAATGGTTCTAAATCATAAAGAGACTGGGCAGGACCAAAAAAAGAAACACTTAAGACTGTCAGAATAAAAGGGAATGTCTCCGTTCTATGGTTAATCATATGCACCTCAACTTCCTTGGCTGCGCTTGCCATCGGAGGCCCACCTGGCCCAACTCCAGCCCTCGTTCCCTCTATGTCCCCACAGACTCCAGGTCTGTCTGCTTCCAGCTAAACGCAGATGAGACCCAACACAGTTAGGCTGCCCGGCCAGCTGCCTTGAGTCCAGGAACGTGGAGAGAGCCCTTGGTGCCGCCGGCAGTCCAACTGTGCATCTCCCTCATTCTCTCCCTCTCCGCTCCTCTAGAAGACCCGCCACACGTCCACCTCTCCCTCCTGCTCCTCTGACCTCCACTCCCTACCCCCATCCCCACGGATGAGCCTGCCAACATCTCAACCACCCACGCACCCACATCCAGCCTTCCCTCTGGCTACAGGGAGAACTGTCCTTACCCCCCAGGTCAGGCCCCAAGTACCTACCCCCTCCTGGCTTTCCTCCAACACTGCCCCCCCCACCCCGCCCTGCCAGCTCCTTCTCCGAGGCCTTCACAGGAGCCTACTAGTAGTCCCCAAAGTCCTTCTTGCTAGAGTGGCTTGCTGCTCAGCCCTTGCTTGGATCCTGTCCCTGTCTGTTCTCATTCCTTGGTGAGCTCATTCAGTCCAATACCAATAACACCTCTACCCAGTAACTCCCAGTTCCACATGGAGGGATCCAAGGGCCTCACCATCTCCCGCTGGATAGTTAACATGCACTGCGCGTGTTAACTTATCTAAATCTGAGCTCCCAGTATGCTGTCCCTTCCCTGCTTCCTCCAGTCTTTCCCATCTCTGTCCTTCTACCTGCCCTGGGAAAACCTGCATTAAACCTTGTCGAGAACGGCCTCCTTTCAAACCTGTAGGCAGATGTTCAGCAAACCCTGTCAGTCCCATCTTTAACTACATCCGGCAGCCAGTCACTTCTTAGCAGCACCCCCATAGCCCAACCTCCAGCACTCCTTACCTGCACTATTCAAACAACCCCCTAAGTGACCTCTGGCCTTTCTTCTTGGTCCCTAGAGTCTCCTCTCAACACCAAAACCAGAGAACCCCCTCCAGGGGAAGTCAGATGACTGCAGCTGGCTTTCCAGCCAATCCTCACACTGCTCACCCCTCACTCACTCAACTAAGACTGTTCGGATCCTGCTGTTTCTGCAATAAAGCAAGGCTTGTCCCCCGACTCGGGGACTCCCCTCCCCCCCACCTACTCTCTGGGCCTTAAAAACAACCTTCTCCCAATACCCCTTGTCCAGATGGCTCACTTCCTCACCTTCTTTAGGTCTTCACTCAAATGTCACCTTCTCTGTGGCTTGCCCCTAATTACCCTGTTTATATTTCAAGCACTCTCATTCCCTATGGTCCTTTCCTGCTTATTTTTTGGAGCACTCAACTACCATCTGATGCAGTAATATATATTTTATTTGTTTATGGACCATCTCTCCAGTAGGGTTCTCCCAAGGGCAGGACCCCTTGTCTGTTTTCTGTTCTCACCTCTATTCCCAGCATGACAGCAGCACTTATATTTAAGCTTCTCGATAAATATTTGTTGAATGAATGACACAGAAAACGAAACAAAAACAACTTACATATTTGCTTGCTATAAAATAAAACATGGACTACTCAACTTCCAAGCAAGTATTCAACGTTCAGAGGTGCCCCATGCAAAGCTGGCTCTTTTCTCCCTTACTTACTCCCTCCCCCTCTAAGCCAACAGTCTATACTCAATTGCTATAGAGAATAGGCACTGACCTTGTTTAAAAAAAAAAAAAATTCAACTGAGTACATCTGAAGATTTGATTGGCTTTATTAAATGATCCATGCATGGGGCAGCATCCCCTTGATCAAGCAGAGGAGCGTTCCTGGGAGTTGCACAAAATGGAAGATTTTAAGGGAAGAGGAGTAGGGCATGAAAGTTATAAGCAAGAGAAAAGACAAGACTGTTTCAGGCAAGATCACTTTCCCTTAGGGGGAAGAGCAGAGGGTCTTACTATGCAGATTACTTCATCTTCCTTTAGGGGGATGGAGAAGACCCAAGTGACAGATTACGTCATTGGTGCTTATCAGAAAACTCCTGACTAATGCCTTCAGAGATGTATTCCTGCAGGAGGTTGAAACTGCAATTAGATTAGGTAACAAATGCTGGTTTATAGTGAAGGGGACTTAATCTAAGTGATGCCATTTTGATCCCGTGGTTTTCTTTTTAACACATTCCACCTAAGTGAGGCTCTTAGGCTCTAGAGTTTCTAAGAGTACGTAAGTAGCTGGAGTTTTACACACTAAAATCTTCTAATTTAAAAATGTTGAAAACAGACACAGAGTTCTGGCCAAAGAAATACAAGGAAAAGCTGCTTGTCGGAGCTCCTGAGGAAGTTCCCCAAAAGAGAGAGTAGATTGGTCCTTACCCCTTCCTCATTTCTGCTGTGTGTGACATAGATTAAAGGGATGGAGTCCTGGCAGCCATCTTAGGGCCATGAGGTATCCATGAAGATAAGCATTGCATCCTAGCTTTCTAGAGCAGACAGAAAAGAAGTCTGTGTCCCTGATGACCCTGGAGATGCCACACCAACCCGAACACATGCCTCCAGACTTCAATAACAGTCATATTGCTGGATTTTCTGTTATCCATAGCCAAACATAATTCTAATACAAGTGTCAAATGCAGTAGAGGGGAGGGACTTCTGGCATGGCTGTGCAGACCAGCTCCCCAGTGAAACTGGCGAAAATTATTTTAAAGAAACCAAACAAACATGGAAAGGCTCTCGAAATGATCCTAAAAAATAGAGCAAATGAAGAAACATTTATTCAAGAATGCCTCTTAAAATTTGGTAAGAATAGCAAGAGTCGATGCTGTTTGAATCAAGACCACACCCTCTCCCTTCTCTGAACTCACCAAGGTGGAAAACTCCACCTGACTGGTGCAGCCAAGAACACAGGGATCCCTCTCTACCCAGCTACCAGTCAGTGGGCTTTCTTCCCAGCAGGGGCAAGACACCAGCACTTCTCACCCTGGCCATCTCATCCTGATGTGGGGGCTAAGGTGTAGGCTAATGCAGCCAAGAGGCGGAGGGTCCCTTCTTCCATCTCATCCCCACTGATGGTATGAAGGCTCTACCTTGGGCATGGTGCACCCAGAATATGGCGCCCCAACTGCCCTTGCTGGGACTTATAATGTGGAAGAAAGGAAAATGGAGAGGAAAACAGAGCAGAACTGAGGGTACTACTGCCTGCCCCCTGCTGCCACGAATTCCCTTTCCCAAGCACTCAACTCCTAAAGAGGGAGAATCACTCAGAGAAATGTGGCATTGTTCCCATTCCCAGGTCAAGCCTTGGCTCAGAAGTTCTGCCTGGGTGAAAGGCAACTGGGTGGAGAATGGTAGATCCATTGGACCAGTCTAAACTATAGGCTGTCCAGTTTGCTGGAGTAACAAGGCGGGGTGGGGCGGTGGGGGGTGGAGAGTGCCAAGAAGAGCATGGCCTGGGGTCAGAACAAATCTCATAACACTGAGCTCAGGGAGCCTGGGTGGCTCAGCTGGTTAAGCCACTGCCTTCGGCTCAGGTCATGATCTCAGGGTCCTGAGATTGAGCCCCACATTGGGCTCTCTGCTCTCCAGGGAGCCTGTTTCCCCTTTGCTCTCTGCCAGCCTCTGCCTACTTGTGATCTCTCTCTCTCTATGTCAAATAAATAAATAAAATCTTTAAAAAAATAAAATAAAATATAAAAAACACTAAGCTCAAGAACGTCCCATCAAAGGGCAGCGGTGGTGAGGAAGTAGCAGTACCCAGAATTGTCTAAAATGTTCAGTTTCTACCAAAAAAATTGTGAGACACACAAAGAAAAAGTATGATCCACACACCAGGGGGAAACAAAGCAGCCAACAGAAACTTCCTGTGACTACAAATGGATGTAGGATTTACTATATAAAGACTGAAACCATTAAAACAATTTGAACTAAAGAAAGGAATGATGACATGTTGCATTAAATAGAGAATATCAATAAGGAGATAGAAAGTATAAAAAAGAACAAAATGGAAATTCTGGACTAGAAAAGTATAGTAACTAAAATGAAAATTCACTAGGTGGGTCCAACAGTAGATCTGAACTGAAAAAATTAGCCAACAGGAAGAGATCAAAGAGATAATGTAATCTAACAACAGAGAGGAAATGAGGACTGAAGAAAACTGAATAAAATCTCATGAAACAGGGGCGCCTGGGTGGCTCAGTTGGTTAAGCATCTGCCTTGGGCTTGGGTCATGATCCCAGGGTCCTGGAATTGAGCCCAGCATTGGGCTCCCTGCTCAGGAGGGAATCTGCTTCTCCCTCTCCCTCTGCTCCTCCCGTTGCTTGTGCTCTCTCTTCCTCTGACAAATAAATAAATAAAATCTTAAAAAAAGAACAACAGGGGCACCTGGGTGGCTCAGTGGGTTAAAGCCTCTGCCTTTGGCTCAGGTCATGATCCCAGAGTCCTGGGATAGAGCCCCACATTGGGCTCTCTGCTCAGCGGGGAGCCTGCTTCCCCCTCTCTGCCTGCTTCTCTGCCTACTTGTGATCTCCATCTGTCAAATAAATAAAAAAATTAAATAAATAAAATAATAAATAAATAAATAAAAATTTTAAAAAAAGAACAACAATTCAAGAAACTGAGCCCCACAGAATTAATGAGGTTGCAACTAGCAGAAAATTTAAAGCATGCTTCTCAGAGAACTGCTTCCCCCTAATCAGCTACTGTGTCTTTTCAGACCCCACTATCTATTCCACTCATGGTCTCCACAGAAGCCTGGACTCAAGGTCAACTGATGTGGTTCCAGCCTATGAACAAGCAAGGCCCTGCCTTCCATACCCAAGATAAGGAGCCCAAGACCCCTTGCAGTTTATACCAGCTCTTGGAGCATACGCACACCCCTTCTCCCTGTCCTAAGATAACGTCCTAACATCAGGGGCTGAATTTTGTTTCATTCTGACATTGTCTTCCCCTAAAATGAACCTGGGGTATATGTTACGTGTATGTTTGCTCAATGCACACACTCCATCGTTCCTCAAGAAGAGTCATAAGTTTCTCGCCACTCTTCATCAATATGTAGACAATCTCAACCCCTAAAGGTTATAAAAAACTTGTTCTGTCCCCCTTCAGGGAAGTGGATTTCAGGCTTGCCCTCCCAACTCCTCATTTGTCTGCCTCTCGAATAAACCCTTTTCCTGCTACAAATCTGTCTGGGTGGTTGGATTTGCTGCGCATCAGGCAGACAGGCTTGGTCTTAGTTACACTCATGGGAATTTGGGACACCATTACCCACACCACGTATGTGTGATGAGAGACCAGGAGAAAGGAACAGGAAAAATACTCAAAGAAATAGTTACTGAAAAAAACAAATTTAATGGAAAAAAAATAGCCCACACATCCAGAAAGTCTGATAAACTTTAGATTCAAAGACACAAATAGACTAAAAACAAAAGAATAGAAAAAGATGTAGCAGGCAAACAGTAACGAGAAAGCTGATGTGGCTACGCTGACAAACTAAACAGACTTTAAAACAATGTTACCAGAAACAAAGAGGTACATTTTATAATGATAAAACCTGCCACCAGGAAGATATAAAAATTATAAACATATATATCTAAGAACAGCACACAAAATACATGATCAAAAAAACTGACAGAAATAAAAAGAAAAAAAAAAGACAATTTCCCAGTGACAGTTGGAGACTTCAACACCCACTTTCAATAATGAACAAAACTGGGCAGAGTGTCAACAAGGAAACAGGTGATATTGTGATTTATAATAAGAAATATATATTTGGGGAGTGCCTGGGTAGCTCAGTCGGTTAAGCATCTGCCTTCGGCTCAGGTCATGATCTCACAGTCCTGGGATCAAGCTCCAGGTCAGGCTCTCTGATCAGGGGGAGCCTGCTTCTCCCTCTCCCTGCCGCTCCCCCTGCTTGTGCTCTCTCCCTCTATGTCAAACCAATAAATAAAATACATTTTAATATAAGGAAGAAAATAGGAAAGAAGGAAGGAATAAATAAATATTTGGTCTCCTAAAGGCCTTGGAAATTTCTAAGTGATGTGTGATTGAAGTTCTCTCTCAGACCTTGCCCAATGTAGCACTTCCATCTGGCTGTTCCAGAGTTAATATCTTTTATAATACACCGATGTAAGTAAGTACTTCCCTGAGTTCTGTGAGTCACTCTAGCAAATTAATTGAACCCAAGGAGGGGCTTGTTGGAACATCCATCCTATGGTCATTCAGATACATAGGTGACAATGTGGACTGGGGACTGGTGTCTGAAGTGGCAGGTAGGAGGGGAGTGTTAGGACGAGCCCTGAACCTGTGGATCTGATGCTATCTCCAGGTAGATAGCTTAAGCATGAGGTTAAATTGTAGAACACCCATCTGGCCCAAGAATTGCTTGGTGTGTTGGGCGCCTGGGTGGCTCAGTGGGTTAAGCCTCTGCCTTTGGCTCGAGTCATGGTCTCAGAGTCCTGGGTTCGAGCCCTGTGTCGGGCTCTCTGCTCGGTGGGGAGCCTGCTTCCCACCTCTCTCTCTGCCTGTCTGTCTGCCTGCTTGTGATCTCTGTCAAATAAATAAATAAAATCCTATTTAAAAAAAAAAAAAGAATTGCTTGGTGTGGACAAAAAGAACCCAGACACTGGCATTGGTATCAGAGTTCCTAGAAGATAGGAACAATACTATAAACCAATCAGACCTCCCCAATATAGACAGAACCCTCCACCTGAGAACAGTATAATAGACCTGTTTTTGAGCGCACATGGAACATTCTTCAGGATATACCATAGGCTAGACCATAAAATAAATTTCAATAAATTTAAAACAATGGAAATAATGAAAAGTTCAACCATAGTAGAATCAGTAACAGAAAGAAATCTGAGAAACTCACAAATATGTGGAAATTAAGCAGGACACTCCTTAATAACCAGTGGGCCAAAGAAGAAATCAAAAGGAAGATTAGGAAATACTTTGGAGATGAATGAAATGAAGACACAACATACCAAAATTTATGGGATGCACCTAAAGCAGTGCTTAAAGGGAAACTGATAGTTGTCACTACCTGTATTAAGAAAGAAGAAGGATCTCAAATCAATAACCCAACCTTCTGCTTAAGACACTGGAAAAAGATGACTAAAGTAAATGTAAGGAAGCAGAAGGAAATTCTATTAGTATACTAGTACTACTGTAACAAAACACCACAAATTGAGTACTAGAAATTTATTCTAGTTCTGGTGGCTAGAAGTCAAAATTTCCCTTTTTGGAGCTCTGAAGGAGAATCTGTTCCATGACTGTCTCCTACTTCCTGGTGGTTGCTGGCAATCCTTAGCATTTCTTGATTAATAGAGCACCCCTCCAATCTGTTTCTATAATCATATGCCATTCTCTTCTCTGTGTCTTCACATGGCATTCTTATAAGAATAGTAGAAATTGGATTTAAGGTCTACCAGAAGCCTATATGACTTCATCTTAATGTAACTAATTACACCTACAAAGACCCTACTTCCACATAAGATGACACTCACAGGTACGAGGGCTTGGGACTCCAACCTATCTTTCAGGGGACACAGTTCAACCCATGACACAAGAGAATAAAGGA
>RCUC01071998.1:0-10681 GCA_003697995.1 Taxidea taxus jeffersonii
GACTTGGTTCCTGTCTGAGCTTCTCTCTTGGATTTGAGAAACCAGCATCCTGTTGCACATTTACTCATTTAATAGCAGTGAACTTTTCTTCTGAAGACTCTTTGTGAGCCTCTAGATGGTGGCTGTTGACTAGAAACTTATGAAGGCCACTGTGCACTTGCAGTTCTCCATCTGCGCAGCCGGGAGAAGGCTGGTAAGGGGATAAATCTCTCCGCATGTTACTTTGGGGATCGAGAGTGGAAGGAAAGTAGCCACATCTTCGGAATAAGGGCAATTGCTGTACGTCCTATAGCTAAGAACTTTGATCTTCTAGGAACACAGGGATGTATGGCATGACTATTTTGGGGAGTCTATCCTGGACTCTTCACTATTTCTTAAATTTAGGCCATTTGAATCTTCTTTCAAGAAAGTAGCCATTTACTAGGAAAATCACTGTATTTTAATTCAGTGTCTAAGTCCTGGACAGATGGGGAAGCTGGATAGGCCTGGGTAGATGGAAGGAGGAGTAATGCTGTTACTTGTTTCTTTGTCTTGTCATCTCTGATTTGTTGTAGCTGGAAATGTTCCAAGCCTCTTGTTTCAAAAGTGACAGGAAACAGCTAAACGCTACATTTAAAAGTAGCAGAGCCCCCCAAAACCTCACATAGTTACGTCTCTCACGAGAAAAATATTCACTCTCTGCTCCTAAAAGTTCCCCAACATGTTACAAGTACAGATATTTGATAATGGGGCTTTAAACATGTAATGTTTCTAGACTGTTCTGTAGGATTCTGAAGCCATGCTAATGATTAGACCTCTTATACTAAGTGGACTTAAGTAGTAAACCATCAGCTGAGGACAGCGATGATTTGGGGGGACACTTTTAGGGCCTGGCCCTGGAAGGTGCCCTATATTTATACATTGGGTAACTTGGGAATATAAGTTCTCTTCAAGTAGAAGTTGTTACATAACTGTAGGCCTCCTTACATAAGGCTAACTGAGTCTAGCCTTAAGACTCATTTCTACAGAAATTTTTTTGGGAAGATAAGCCAAGGGCCTGCTCCTGTCTGAGTATTGTGAGATGTGTATGTGTGTGTTGGAGAGGGGTGGGGAACACCTTGCAGGGTAAGTGAGATGCTGAGATGCGGTGAGTGCAAGCTGTCAGGCTGTTATCCTGGGGCAGGATCAGTAGTGAGCCATGGTCTCTAATAGGGCGGGTATGACTGAGCAAAGGATACAGGTGCAGGTGTGGAGAGTCAGGTGTCTGTGATGGCCAAGGGCAAACAAAGGTACACTTGAGTGGGCCAGCAAATCACGGAGCTGGGGTGGGACAGGGATTTCAGCTTTGTTCCCCTTTTATTACCGTGAGGAATCTGAGGCCCCGAGCAGGAACGGGACTTGTTCAAGAGCAAACTGCCTGTTACCAGTAAAGCCCAGAGAAGAACCCAGATCTGTCTTCATGACTTTCCAGTTCTTTCTCTGCTGCATCTGTGACTTCCAGAGTACTGTGTGGAGTGTCTGGGAGTTTCCTGGGTATACGGAAAGGGGTAGGCAGGTAACCGCGTGTTTCTTCTGCAAAGGTAGGTTTTCTACATAAACCAGATCTTGGGAAGCCCCCCATGGGCTTCACTGGAGAGACAGCCACCCAAGCACACCTTCCCCCTGTTGACCTAATGCCAGCCTTGGTCTTCTAGCACCTCCCAACCTTCTACAACCACCGCATTTTTGCTCCCAGGTGTGGTGGCACCAGCCCTCCAGTAGAAGGATGAGCTCTTTATTCTGTTCTGGTCCTTCATGTCTTTGCCAAATTCCGCCTAGGGCAGTGTGAGTTGAAGCTTCTGAAGGAATCAGCTGACACTTGAACATGCTTGCCCAGCTCAGACGAATGTCTGAATTGGGAACGGGGTTATATAATTTCATTACATAAACCTGGTTCTCCCCGAGGCCTCGGTTACCCCTTAATTAGAAGCCAGCAGCCCTTGGAAGCCTGTCGGGCCCCTCTGGGCTCTTTGAGGATTACGTGGGTACCTTTCACCTTCTGAGTGCTGTCCTGGGGACCTCGGAGAACTAGAGCAGCTTTGGAAGTTACGTGAGAAATGAATTTGACGTTTCTTGGACTGTCAAGCACATGATTTTTCTGGGGATTGTTTTTTGTTTGTATTTTGTTTTGTTCTTACTGATTTCCCAAATCATTGATTTGTGATAGTTTGGAAATTTAATATCCTTTACCAGGGATAGTTGGAGAAGGTAGAAGTCCTCCAAAGCCTTACTTTGTTTAGTAATAATAGTTAAGGGGCACCTGGGTGGCTCAGTGGGTTAAGCCCCTGCCTTCAGCTCAAGTCATGATCTTGGGGTCCTGGGATTGAGCCCCACATCGGGCTCTCTGCTCAACAGGGAGCCTGCTTTTGCCCCTCTCTCTGCCTGCTGCTCTACTTGTGATCTCTCTCTCTGTCAAATTAAAAAAAAAAAGATTTTATTTATTTATTTGATAGAGATCACAGGCAGGCAGAGAGAGGGGAGGGGAAGCAGGCTCCCCACCAAGCAGAGATCCCGATACGGGGCTCCATCCCAGGACCCTGGGACCACGACCCGAGCCGAAGGCAGAGGCTTTAACCCACTGAGCCACCCAGGTGCCCCTAAATAAATAAAATCTTAAAAAAAATAGTTAACATGGAAAGCACATGTTCTGTGTTAGGCTTTCTGCTGATCGCTTAAACATTCAGTCACTTCCAATGCTCCTGTGAGGGGGGTACTCGAGTGCTCTGGGATCTCTCTTGTACAGATGCAGAGTCTGGACCTCGGGGCCCTTCCCTCCCCCAGAGTCAGACGGGCAGGACGTAGGGGAGCTGGAGCTTGGCCTCAGGTCTGCTCAAACTGCTGCGGGGTTCAGTGTCCAGAGCCTGTCTGGGAGGAGGATAGCAGCCTGGTGAGCAGCTCTGTTCCTGGCCCTGGGCTGGGCCCTACCCTGCGCTGGACTTCCTGGTGGAGGGGTATCTGTCTGGTGCTCTTGGGTCTTCCTCTTCCCTCTCTGCCTCCCTGGCTCGTGCTCATGGAATGTGCTATGGTCAGAAGACTACTTTTTGGTCTAAATGACAGCAGTTGGCACGAATTATTACTGAACACATTATTTTTCTTGGTCACAATGTAATCCCTTGTGCCAAGCACGAGGGCTTTGGGGAAAATAATCCACCGAGGAAATGAATTTTGTAGTTTCTAGTGCCCATCTGTGAAAGATAGCCATTGTCACAGTCTTCCTTCCTGCCTCCTGATGCCTGGACGGGCTCCTCCCCTCTGTCCATGTGTGGCATGCCGGGCCGGACCCCCCCAGGACGATGGCGGGATGGGTGTAAAGGCTGCCTGGGAGTCTGTTAGCTGAGCTCCTGGGCCCTAGTTGAGACATGGGCTTTCCTTTCTCTTTGGCAGCTATGACTCGATGTTTCGTGCATTGTCCAAATTTTAACACAAATTCAGTATTAAAATATAGTGATTTTAAAAAAAGATTTTATTTATTAGCGTGCATAAGCAGGCAGAGGCAGAGAAGCAGGCTACCCACTGAGCAAAGAGCCTGATGCGGGACTCGATCCTAGGACCCTAGGATCATGACCTGAGCCAAAGGCAGTGGCTCAACTCACTGAGCCACTCAGGCATCCTAGTGATTTTTTTTTTTTTTTAATACAGTGTTTTTAAAAGAAAACCAAACTCTGCCCTCTTCTTCTCCTACCTATGCCTCAGCTTATTTATCAGTAACATGGTGGTAACACTTGCCTCCTGCCCCTTTTTTGTCAGGCTGACCTCAAGCCAGATGAAGTCAGCCTTGCAAGCTGGATGCCTCAAAGAGGAGGCAAAGGACCATGAGATCCAGCTCAGGTGGCAGAGAGATCTTGATAAAAATGGGGCGTGAGGTAGAAGTTTAATCTTTCGCAATCTGATCCCATTTGTTCAGTCTTGGGACTTACTGGGGAAATCGATAAAAGGAGTTAATTGCGTGTTCTCTTTTTCATTGGTGTTCGCAGCTCTTTAGGCTTTGGACAAAAGCTAAACTCTCATGTGCTTGAAGCTAAAATAGCATTTGAGATGCCTGGGAGATAAGAGCAGCCTGAGTCGCTCCTGTGGAGGATAACGGTGAAAGCCTGGAAGGGAAGCGGGGGCAGGAGGGGCCTTTAGGAGGCCCTCCCTGAAGGACTCAGCCGTGAGTGAAGCCCTGCACAGATTCTGCTAGCACAGGCCCCGCGGCACCTACCTCTGGGTAGTCGGTGCTTTTTTGGACAATCTTTGAATCTTCTTTGTTTAAAAAAAAAAAAAAAAATTTTTTTTTTTTTTTCTAAAGAAATCTCTAACCCCCAATGTGGGGCTCAAACTCCTTACCCCGAGATCAAGCATTGCACGCTCTACTGGACCAGCCAGGTGCCCCTCTTTCCGACACTCTGTAATGTACAGAAACAAATTACAATTCCTGAGCCTGATTTCAAGGCCACACTTGACGTCCAGACATAAAGAAATGGAAAGAGCAGCTCTCTGACTTGAATAATTAAACCATGGCCCGGTGATGAGCTTCTCTCTGTTCACTTGCCCCTAATCTTTAGCACAAACATGAAATGTAGTTATCTGCCTCCAAATCATGGTGAGTTCCATGGTAAAGTTGGTTAAGAAAAAAAAATTGTCATAGGCATCAGGGACTCGAGGGAGAGCACATCAGGTGGTTTTATGTCAAAGTACCTCTTAAAAATGCTCTACAATGGTAAATTTTCCAAGGACAGGTGTTTTTGTGTGCCCCGCTCATGGCTCTGGGCCCAGTATTTAGAATAAGGCTGGTCAGAGGTGAGCAGATTTTTTTTTTGGAGACTGGATGGGAGCTTTCAAAAATGCACATTCAGTGTGGGTGGTTGCGGGGGGGGGGGGGGCGAAGGGACCATTGAATCAGTTTCCCCTATCTTTGGGGTGGGGGGGACTATTGAATCCTGGTGATGGGAAAAGGCTCTAGCGGTACATTATTCATGAGCAGTCACTGAGCTTCCATGTAACCTTAATTAAACTATTTGAAAGTTTAATGTTGGTGATAGGCTTGGGATAGATTTGATGGTCGTCTTGCATTAATGAATGTCTCATTGAAATAAATGACCCAGTTTGTTTTAATACAACTTTATTGTAGTGGAAGTAGGAAGTTGCTACACTGGAGGGTGTTGGAAATTGCTTCATTTCCATAAGTCTTTCCAACAAGGGATTCTAAGATCGTCATTAGTCATGGTTATTTATTACAAAAAGTTACTGAGTTCCTACTTTGTGCTAGTTTAGAAACTTTCAGTGTGTGGATGCATGCGTGTGTGGGGGTGTTAATTGCTGTAATGGAAGACAGACACAGGGTATATTGGGACCTAAAGGGCCTGAGGCTTGTGGGGCAGACAGAGGTTTTCACCAGGGGAATCAACCATGTCAGGTACCACACATAGTGGGTGCCTGTGGAACCTGGTTCGGTGGGTGTTGGGTGGATGGCGGGCTTTGTAGGAGCCCTGTCTTTACCCCTGATGGGATGTCTCTGTGTTCATGCTGTAATTTGGGTCAATATTGTCATCACTGTGTACAGAGAACTCCATGTTTATTCTGTAGCAAGGTTTCTCAACATGAGTCTCTGAGACCACCTGTGATACAGTTGCGTTGGTAGTTTATTAAAAACATGGATTCCTAGACCCATCCCAGTTCCCCTACAGAGGAGCGTCCCATCTCTTTGTTGTTATGCTTTCCCCCACTCAATATTTACAAGCCTTGTTTCCTCACTTCCATTGTTTCTCAGGGGTCACCCTTTGGACAGGCCTCCTTTGACTGCTCTAAAGCCCCAGTCTGGGTTCCCCTTCTTGGGTTGCTTCCAAGCCCCTCATCACACTTTTCTTTTCTTTGCAGCAGGTTCCTGTGTCTGATTTTGTCTTTCCCCTTGACCATTCATGAGTTCCATGAATGCAGTGACCTTGACTCTTCCTCTGCTGGAACCCCAGTGCCTAGAGCCTGCCCAGCATATAGTAGTTGCTGCATTAATGTGTCTCCAAGTGACTCTTGTGTGTGCTCAAGTTGCCCTCTAGGAAGGGGGGATGAGTTGGTAGGAGGCAGGCTTTGAGAAGTTTAGAGGGATGACCTTTAGAAGGCTGAGACTTCGATGCCACCATCCTATGTTCAGTGTGTAAACTTAGTTTGACCTTCATGAGCTAATTCTATGAGCACAAACTGCAAAACCTTAATTACTGGTGGTAATGGCCATACAGTGTGAGACAGGTGGCAATGGAAGGAACCATCATGGCCTTTTTCTAGATCTTAGGACTGACCCCTGAAGGAAGATCCCGTTCTCAGCTGATCTCGTTCTCTTGAGTTCTGGCTTAACTAGTTTCATCCAGAGAACCTGTATTTGAGAGAAAGAGGAATTCTGTCTGGAGAACTTTGTTTGGAGCATGCAAAGAGAACGAGACCCAGAAGGGTCTGTCTGGTCTTCTGCCTACTGATTTGAATCATGATCTTGAAATTGGGTGCATACTTGTTTCGGTCTGTGACTAACAATTAACTGCGCAGTGCCTTTTGCAGAAGAGGAACTTGGCGGTTTTGTGAATAGAATTTGCTTCGGTAAGAGAATCGGTTGAACTTACTTGACTTCTCCAAGAAATGCTCCTGATTATAGACGGTACTAGTGACACCTTTAGCGGTGGCTTCACTACAAACTCGGTAGCAGTTAAACCCTAGGGTCAACAATGTCGAGAACAGAAGGCACAGCCTCGACTTCTACTTTAGAAATCATGGAGCTCATCAAATTTGAGCAGTATTTCTTTTCTTATGCTTTATTTCCCCACCGATTCCGTAGTGATCACTGCCAAAGAATGAAAATGTTGACAGAACCTTTCCAGAGAATATGCGACATAATCCTGAAAAAGAAATCTCAGTATTGTAGAAATCTCATTACTGTGACCATTTTAAAGTAGCTCTCATATCTGCTGTGATTCTGTTTATAGCGCACTATCATGTAGGATCTTTTTCTGATGTTTGTGTTTAATAAGACATTTTCTCATCTGAACTCATTTGGTTTTGTGTTTTTACCTTTTGCCTATTAACTGTATTGTTCATGTATATTTTTTGATCCATATTCTACACTAAGATCTTTCAGGTGGTTAATAGCCCTAAAACAAACTTAATCTCCTCAATCCGTGCTATAAATATCTTTTTGGAAATTCCTGACTAATGGAGTAAGAGCTCGGCTCTTTCCATCTTCTGGGCTCTGTATTTGAGAGTTCTGCATTTATAGCGTGTGATGGTTTGAGGGACACATGTTTAGAGAAAAGAAAATGTTTCTCAAGGCAGGATCTCATTCTTCTTTATGGCTGCATTATCTTCCACTGCATAGATATACCACATCTTTACCCATCACCTGATGGACACTTGGGCTTGCCATTTGCAGTGACCTCTGTGGAGCTAGAGAGTTATGCTAAGTGAAATAAGTCAGAGAAAGGCAAGTGCCGTAAGATGTCACTTATATTTGGAACTTAAGAAACAAATGAGCAAAGGAAAGAAGAGAGAGACACCAAGAAACAGACTGTTCACTATAGAGAACTGAGCGGTGGTGTGTGTGTGGGGGGGGGTGGTGAAATAGGGGGTGGGGCTCAAGAAGTACACTTGTGATGAGCACGGGGTTGTATGGAAGTGTTGAATCACGATATTATCCACCTGCAATTAATATTACACTGTATCTGTTAACTAACTGGAATTAAAAACTTAATGGAACGCCTGCTGGCTCAGTCCTTAGAGCATACAACTCTTAATCTCAGGGTTGTAGGTTTGAGGCCCATAATGAGTGTAGAGATGACATAAAAATAAAATCTTTGAAACAAAATAAAAACCTTACAAAAATTTTTAAAAACCCAGGACATTGGCACATTCAGAGCACTGCTTTGGAGTCCCACAGATCTAGGATCAAATCCCAGCTCTGGAAATCTTCAGTAATGTGTGGTCAGCAGAAGTGCTTGATCTTGCCAGTTAAGTACCCCACTAGGGTAAAATGAGAGGAGACACTATTATTCTCGGATATTTGGGTACGTACCAACTGCTGGGGATGCCTGGAGCAGATGGTGGGGGCTCCTCTATCCCATACAGAGCTCCTAGAAGGAGTAGTGAGGGAGACCAACAAGATAGTCTTTATTAGTGGGTGGGCACTGTGGAGTGCTGGGAGGAAAAACTGAAGCAGAGAAGGGAAATTTGGAGTGTGGGAAGGGGGTGATGGTAGTAGTTCAGGCTGTGTGGACAAGTTGACTTCTGGGCAAAGGCTTGAAGCAGGTGAGGGAGCAAGCAGCGTGGCTGTCCTTCTGGCAGAAGGACGTTTCCAGACAAAGGAGCAAGTGCCCAGGCTTGAGGGGTCAGGGGAGGCCTGGTAGTTGTGAGGAACACAGGAAGGCTGCGGTGGGAGCTGAGCTGAAGGGAGTAGGATGTCGGGACTGGCGAGAGGGGGCCAGACTGTGTAGGGCTGTGGAGGCTACAGCAGGGCATTAGACTTCTTGGACAGGAGCCAGTGGAGAATTGCAAGCAGGTCCATGACACTACCTGTTCTAATTTTCTGATGCCTGTAAGAACCTTCTGGGGATTGACATTGGTGTGTGTGGGAGCATGTAGCATGCAGCAGGTGCTCTGACACAATTCTCTGCAACGTTAGCACTGGTAGGAGGCTGGGACCCAGGCTTCTGTCCCCGGAGCACTGCCACCTCTGCCCAAGTCCCCACCAGTAGAGCGGTGTGGGTGAGGCTGGCCAGCTAGTGCTCTGGGGCACATGGTATCCAGGACTTCTTAACTCTTAGGGGACAGTTTTCAAAATTTATGGCTCTTCCTCTCCCTACTTGGCTGTCCAGCTTAGCATTCATGGTTCTTCTCTCTCTCTCCTGTAACAAGTTCTACTGTGGAGCAGGTCTGTGGTCTGTCATTTGACTGTGATGGGTCTGTCAAGTGCCCTCCCTTAGGGTATTGGCCTTAGGAACTTTCTCATTGTTCTTACTGCCTAGAGAAAGCTGTGGATTGGGAGCCTGAGGGGCGAGCCAGATTTCTAGGGTCTTCCTAGTGCTAGTAAGCTGTTAGCCTTGATGCATGTAGCAAGATTCAGGCTCATCAGTCCAGTGATTTTATTCTTCATGGAGCCTTGGTCAGAAAGGACAAAGTCGGGACGCCTGGGTGGCTCAGTTGGTTAAGCAGCTGCCTTCGGCTCAGGTCATGATCCCAGCATCCTGGGATTGAGTCCCACATCGGGCTCCTTGCTTGGCAGGGAGCCTGCTTCTCCCTCTGCCTCTGCCTGCCACTCTGTCTGCCTGTGCTCTCTCTCTCTCTAACAAATAAATAGATGAAATCTTAAAAAAAAAAAAAAAAAGTCCTAGCATATGGGACCATTCAAAGTCAGGAACTGTACTGCATGAGAGGACAGTGTTTTACCCCATAGCTCTACTAGAGGCAACATGTGTAGCCTCATGTTAGACTTGAATAATTTAGAGCTAATTAGGGGGAAGGTATTCACGATTTCTGTTGACATATTTAGTATCATTAGCAGTACTGATTCAGATTATTAGCAAAGAGCAAGACTATTTTTAGGACCTTAGACGATTGCTATATGCCCGCTAAAGCAGTGTGGTCGGTTATTGAAGATTCATGTTAGTAGGAGGCCCATCTGCACAGTTTCTCATTTCTGAGCTTTTTAGAAACATCAAGCTACTGAAGACTGTTTAGAGAAGTTGTCATGTTTCTGGCTTTGGTGCACATATTTTCATTACAACCCTAATGATATCAAGTGGACTTGGCTGATTCAATGTTGTTAAAACATGGGTGAAATAGCCTTCAGTATTTAAAGTAGACCAAAACACTGTATTTTTACAATGGACTAGCTTACAACCGCTGAAATGAACAAACTTGACCTACACACAGTGCCATGAACAGATCGCCATTTATGCAGAGGAAAAGTAGCAATATGCAAAAACAGTGCGAACTTTATGATGTTCAATTATAGACAAAGCTCAGCCTGGTTGTTCAGATGTTCCTTATGTAAGTGGTCGAGTGATAAAGAGAAGCAAGGGAGTATTTTGAGAAGACAGGATGGTGGTTTAGCTCTGCAGTTGGTTCTATGGACAAAAGCTGGAGAGGGTGACAGGCCGGTTAAGGAGTCAGCTGGGAGCTCTGTTCTACCAGAATCGCCAGAGGAGCTGACATGGGAGGCCTGGGGTGGTGCTTGCCCTTAAATGATGGGCCCCAGAAGGCTCTGTATCAGAGTGGCCTATGCAAGGCCCTCCGCCTTTGTTATTCTAACACAGTGGTTTTTCTTAACCATTTTGCGGGGTTACATATCGCTTTGAAATTGGATGGAACCATTTTTCCTTCAGAAAAATGCACACTGCAAACGCAGTCACTTGTAATGATCTTACTTTACCTGGCAGCCTCTTATCCATTCTCCATTGCTATAGTTTTGCCTTTTCAAGAATGTTGTAAGAATGGAATCCTGCAGGGGCGCCCAAGTGGCTCAGTCCCCTAAACATCTACCTGCTACACATCTGCCTTGGGCTCAGGTCATGGCCCCAGAGTCCTAGGATTGAGCCTGGAAGCCTGCCCAGCAGGGAGTCTGCTTCTCTCTCTCCCTCTCCCCCTGCTGCTTCTTGGTCATGCTCTTGCACTCCCTTGTTCTCAAATAAAACCTTTAAAAAAAAAAAAA